>WNLN01000188.1:0-60980 GCA_021347865.1 Sarocladiaceae sp. CBMAI 1973
TTGCCTTGCACACAACCCTCCGTGATCAACACATACGGCATCGGTGCATCGAACATCGGTTCAGCGAGCACTCTTTCCATCTCCATCTTCAGCCCTCGAGCTCCTGTGCCAGACTTTGCAGCTCGCTCAGCAATGGCATGGAGAGCTTTCTCAGTGAAGTACAGGCGAGAAGGGTAGGTCTCGAAGAGAGCGGTGTACTGCGCTGCTAAGCTGTTACGGGGCTCTGTGAGAATTCGGAAGAGGTCGTCTTTGGAAAGGGGGCTGAGAGCGCAGACGTTGTGGAGGCGGCCGATGAGTTCAGGAATGAAGCCAAAGCTCTGGAGATCTTCTGGGGTGACAAGATCCATTGGCGTAAAGGAGGGTGCTGAAAGAGCATTGTGATGCGGGAGATGGGTGTATGTCTCCGGTGGCAAGTTATGTTGGCTGCCCGACATCGTCGTCCGTCCTTTGACCTCACCACCGAATCCCATCGATGGCTTAGCCACTCGCCTAATGATAGCCTTATCGAGGCCAACAAAGGCTCCGCAGAATACGAAGAGGATGTTAGTGGTGTCAATAGTGTATTGCTCAACCTTGCCGCTCGGAGGAGTGGCTTGAGGGGTGGATGAACCGCCAGAAGAGCTGTAATTGGTGGTAATAGGTGTGGCCGAGCGGGAAGAGCGATTGTCCTTAACGTTCACCGTAACTTTCGTGCCCTCAACAAGTTTGAGGAGAGCTTGTTGGACGCCTTCGCCGCCCACATCCCTTCCCGTGGTTGTCTCTCGTCTCGCAATCTTGTCGAACTCATCCAGAACTACGATACCATGTTCAGTGGCTTTGATATCATAGTTTGATTCGATGAGGAGTCGCTCGATACAGGTCTCGACGTCCTGTCCGATGTATCCAGCTTGTGTGAAAGAGTTGCAGTCGCAGATAGAAAAGGGCACATTGATCTTCTTGCTTAGAGTCCTGGCATACGTGTGAGCTTCTTCTCATTCGGAGGAGGTAAATGGAGGCACTTACTCAAGGATATAAGTCTTTCCCACTCCGGTGGGACCGATGAGTAAGATGTTGCTCTTGTCTATCTTGACACGCTGAGGCACAGACGTGTCTTCCGGCTCGTATAGATGATTTATGGCATCATCCTCGGCTTCATAGTTGTCGTGCAACTGCCGTACCGACTCATGGTGGCCCGGGAAGTCATCTTGATGAAAAACATCAGCGTCATTGCGCTTCATTGACTGGCGAGAATCTCGCAGACCTTCAACGGGATGCACCTCACGCCGTCTCTGGTGCAACTCGCGCTCTCTTGTGAAGCGCTGCCTGGTCATCTTATCCCGCCTGTTTCTCTCCTCGTGTTCATGTTGGTGTCGCCGCCTGACGTTCTGATAATGGTTGAAAATGGTGGCGCATATCGTCTTCTTCGCACGGTCTTGACCGACCACATAATCGTCGACTCGCTTCTTGAGGTCGCGCGGGTAGAATTGGGGGACGCCGAAGTTGGACTTTGTGAACATCGGGCCTCGGCCGGGTTCGTCGGACGGGTCATAGCTGCCGGTGAAGCCCGAGTTGAAGTCGTTCGATCGACGTGTCGTGTTCTGAAGAGGCCGGCATGTCGAGAGCTGACGTTGGCAGCGCTGGCAGAATGGCCGTGGAGCTTGCTTGTGGCTGAGGCTGGCGCGGCGCGCAGCGGGAACTGCTGCTCTTGTGACCGAGAGCATTTTAAGTGAGTGAGCAAGATCGAGATGGGCTTACACCGGACTGTAGTTCGATTCGGTGGGTAGCTCAGAGAAGCCGTTCCCAGATACCTCGGTCGTGTGCTTTGGGGCGATGTCGGCCGGTGGATGACAGTGTGCGGGGAGACCGTGGAGAGCACGCTGCCGTGGAGCTTCGCAATAGCTGTGTCCCGTAGCAGCTTCACGACATAATCAGACACAGAACTATGCGATCAGAAAAGCCTCTACTCAAGCCCAGAGCCGTGCTCGTGAAGAGTGTCTCCAGAGCGTCAGCGTCGAGGTTCAGATGCTCACATGGTCGTTCATGGATGGTGAGATGGTGGACCAGGTCGTACCAGGACGGCGGGGAGCTCTCAGCCTAGAATCGCTAGCTCCCGAAAACGGTCACCGTTTTGGACTGTGCATGCAAGTTATCTCAATCATCGGTCGCGAATGCCAAAGCGACAATCGCAAGCCAGAACATCGACATCTACGTTCTTAATCAATGCATGAATTGTGCGGCCTCAATTCGATCGCCTGCCGGTGTTCAGTTTGTGATGTATTCGACCCTGGCCCTCAAATTGCTAGACAATGTGGACAGTTGCCTTCGCGCAGCCTTTACCACCCTTCAGAGTAGGTATCATCGTCAGTACAGAAATCATTCTTTGTCTTCTGGTTTGCGATATCGGCTATCGACATCAGCAGTAGAAGTAAGTGACTGGTTCGGAGCAATTCCAGCTTCGACGTTCAAAAATGAAAGTCGGACCGAGAGTACTCATCATTCGGCCAAGGGTGGTACCAATTGTTGAGTTGGCCAAGCTGGTGTGATCGGCGTTCCCGTAGCACAGCAGAATATTGAACTTTGCACCTCTGTGGTGTAGAGAGGCAAGGTGGTTCGACAGGTGCAGGAATCGTCTTAAGGCGGCGCTATGTGGCGAAATTGGACTCTCAACAACATGCAGATGTTCTAATAATGCCGACTCTTTCTACGCCAACCTCCCTTCAGTACCTCCGACGAATCTGTGAAGGAAACATCAAACAATTGAGATCAGACTCACAACGTGAAGTGCGATATAAGCGAGCAGAAATAATTAATTGTCTTGACGATAATCATCTCGCACTCGTCGCCTCCATCACTCCAGACACTCCACCACATTAACGTCATCCGGCGTTCATCCTCCACCTCCACCTCCACTCTGCCATCGTTGTGCACCTCCAGCTTTATCGATAGGAGCTTTCGCCGCACGGTCGCTGTAGTTGCCAGGCCGCCTGCGTCCTGGATGGAGGGGCGCGTATCATCCTGCATGCAGTCCCTGATTGATATTATCTTCGCCTCCCCTCAGACGGCCGAGAAATTTCATCACTTTCGACCTAATCCGCTTTTAATACCTCATCTCTGCATTTTCTCACGTCTATCTTGATCGAGCTTGGTCGTGCACTACAGAGCTTTCCCAACGGGCCCCTACTTCAACCTTTCGTTAGCGCCTGCCTGCTTCAGCTCCTCTCCATATCCAACGCCACTGCCACTCTCGACTTCGACGTCTTCTCCTCCTTTCCCCTCCCTCATCTTCCTTTCCAAGTTGACCAATCTTCATTCTACATCCACGAGTAATTACAGACAAGCAAATCTTCACCATGGCCGACGTTGTCAGCGCGGCATCCAACTCCTTGGATCCTCACAGCTCTGGTGGAGCTCCAAGCGACATTCCCAACGATGGAACAGGTATGGTAGAATGCGCATTTGTTCCGCTTCGTTTTTGCTAATTGCTTTCTAGGCGTGGTCAAGCTCGACCCCTGGCTAGAGCCGTTCAGTGGCGCACTACGAAGAAGATATTCCAAGGCGCAGGACTGGATTAAGTCCATCAACGACTCCGAAGGTGGCATTGACAAGTTCTCCAAGGTCAGCATTCTCAATGGGACAATATCAGAGGCGATCGCTGACGACTTTGAACAGGGCATCGAGAAGTATGGCTTCAACGTCGACGAGCAGAATAATATCACATACCGCGAATGGGCTCCCAACGCTACCGAGGCATACCTCACTGGTGACTTCAGTATGTCTGAAACCATGCATAGTCCTGACTGGCCAGAGCTAACGTCGCGAAGACAATTGGAACAGAGAGTCACATGCTATGACCAAGGACAGTTTCGGCAGCTTTGAGATCACTCTGCCGGCTCAGAACGGCGAGCCAGCCATTCCTCACAATTCCAAACTCAAGGTTAGCACCCCACCCTGCGATTACTCTCTCCGACTGGTCCTAACAAAGCCAGATTTCACTGCAACTCCCCAGTGGTGAACGAGTCGACCGAATTCCAGCATGGATCAAATACGTGACGCAAGACCTCTCTGTGTCGCCCGTTTACGATGCTCGCTTCTGGAACCCTCCCGCTGCTGAGAGGTACCAATTCAAGCACCCTCGTCCCAAGAAGCCCAGCAGTGTGCGCGTATACGAAGCGCATGTTGGTATCTCGACGCCCGAGCAGCGTGTTGCCACATACAAAGAATTCACAAAGGACATGCTGCCGAGGATCAAGGGTCTAGGCTACAATGTCATTCAGCTCATGGCGGTCATGGAGCACGCGTACTATGCCAGTTTTGGATACCAGATCAATAACTTCTTCGCAGCCAGCAGCCGTTATGGAACTCCCGAAGATCTCAAAGAGCTCATCGACACGGCTCATAGCATGGGCCTTACAGTCCTCCTTGATGTTGTCCACAGCCATGCCTCCAAGAATGTGCTTGATGGCCTGAACAACTTCGACGGCACCGACCACCAATACTTCCACGGTGGTGGCAAGGGCGTGCACGACCAATGGGACAGCAGACTGTTCAACTATGGTCACCATGAAGTGCTGAGGTTCCTCCTTAGCAACTTGAGATTCTGGATGGACGAGTATCAATTCGACGGCTTCCGTTTTGATGGAGTCACCAGCATGCTGTACGTTCACCACGGCATTGGCAGTGGCTTCTCTGGCGGCTACCACGAGTATTTCGGAGCCGATGTCGATGAGGAGGCCGTGGCATACATGATGATTGCCAACGAGCTGCTACACACCCTTTACCCAGAGTGTATCACTATTGCCGAAGATGTGTCTGGTATGCCAGCGCTCTGTCTCCCTTTGTCGCTCGGAGGTGTAGGCTTTGACTATCGTCTGGCGATGGCCATCCCTGACATGTGGATCAAAATCCTGAAAGAAGTGTCGGATGAGAAGTGGGACATAGGGAACATCTGCTTCACACTGACGAACCGACGACATGGCGAGAAGACCATCGCTTACTGCGAGAGCCACGATCAAGCGTAAGTTCAGCAAGAACTTCTTTTTCCGTTGCCTGTGCTAATAATTTCTGTAGTCTCGTCGGTGACAAGACCCTGATGATGCACCTCTGCGACGCGGAGATGTACACCAACATGTCAACCCTTTCGCCTCTGACGCCCGTCATCGATCGCGGTATGGCGCTGCACAAGATGATCCGTCTGCTTACACACACACTTGGTGGTGAAGGGTACCTCAACTTTGAGGGTAACGAATTCGGTCACCCTGAATGGTTGGATTTCCCTCGGGAGGGCAACAACAACTCATTCTGGTATGCTCGCCGCCAGTTGAACCTCACAGATGACAGCCTGTTGCGTTACCAATTCCTCGATCACTTCGACAGGTTGATGAACCAATGTGAAGCCAAGTACGGTTGGCTGTCAGCTCCGCAAGCCTTCATTTCTCTCAAGAATGAGACAGACAAGGTCATTGTGTTCGAGCGAGCTGGTCTCGTCTTCGTGTTTAACCTCAACCCAACGGAGAGCTTCTCTGACTATCGCATTGGCATCGAAGTGCCAGGCACCTACCGCGTGGTTCTCAACACGGACTCAAAGGCAGTCGGTGGCTTCAATCGAATTGATGAGGGAACACGTTTCTTCACCACGCCGATGGAATGGAACGGACGTAAGAACTGGACACACGTATACACACCAAGCCGTACAGCAATGGTCCTTGCGCTTGAGAATGGGATTTCACAGAATGCATAGGTTAACTTAGCGTGGCAAATTATCGCATGGGTCTAATAATATCGGGGATTTCGTCTGAAAT
Source organism: Sarocladiaceae sp. CBMAI 1973 (assembly GCA_021347865.1). Taxonomy (NCBI): domain Eukaryota; kingdom Fungi; phylum Ascomycota; class Sordariomycetes; order Hypocreales; family Sarocladiaceae; species Sarocladiaceae sp. CBMAI 1973. The sequence goes on from WNLN01000188.1 coordinate 5,778, forward strand.
ATTATCTTTTCATGAGTGACAATATTTTCGCATATTGAGCCATAAAGATTTCGCCTATTGACGACAAATGACGATGGATCACGGTACAGGGTGGCAGTCGCAACCCGTGTCGGCAGCCTCGGTCAGAGCCATGTTACAGGCAATGTCTGGATGTTGATCATGAAGGTGATTCATGGAGTATGGACATGCTCAAAAGCCCGGCGATCGGAATATCGACGCGCATGTACACAACACTTGAGAAAAGGAATTTGTGTAGCATTCTGACGCAGCCTCGTGCATCAAGGCGACGATGGTCGAACACCGATAATTTCCCGGATGGAAGTCTGGAGGACAAGGGGCAGTGGGTCATGACGGATGGAAGACCAGTTGTTCACAACAGCCCGACCGGGGGAATCTTCCTCGTTCATGTTGCTGCAGGTTGCCAGGCAAGTTGATGTGGATCCTGTTCCCGCCTCAGGCACCTCCTCCTCTTTGCAACACCCTCGGCGCATCCTTCAGCGCCATCACGCACTGTAGCCTTTGCTGCCTCAGGTGCTTCCAGCGCGGTAATTTGCACTAGCGCAGCACGTGACCCGGGGAGGCCAGGCAAAGCTCTAACCGACCAGCGCCTTGTCCGCCTCCCGAGCAAAACTGCTCACCTCTGCAAAAGTTCTCCCTCAGCTTCAACCACCTTCCTCTCCACTCACATCTCGGATCGCTCTTTTGTCATCTGGCAAGATGTTCAAGAGGTCAGTACACGATCGCCCTGTTGTTTTTTTTGCGACGCTGGATGCTGGCGCGCGGTTCCAATTGATGCCCGAGGTTCTCCTGGCCACCGTGTTGTGGTGGTGAGGAGAGGCCGATGAGAGACCAAAGTAGCTGATTTTTCCTCGGTAGCGGCATTTCCTCCTTCGCCCGCGCGGCTCGCCCGACTTTCGCGGCTGCTGCTCCCCGAGCTGTTCGCCCTGCGGCCATTCGTTTCCCCAGCCCTCGTTTCGCCTCGACCGCTGGTGTTGGTGATGGCAAGATTTACCAGGTGAGAGAGCCAAGCCGAGCACCTCCGCTGTGCCGGACACGGGGGGGAGGCAACCCCGAGCGCTTGCCGCCCGCCGCCTCCCCTTTTGCACGACACAATTGCTGACTGCGATCGACAATTACAGGTTATCGGTGCCGTCGTCGATGGTTAGTCCTCATTATTTGCTACCCGACCTATTTTACTGCCATTGGACCGATTGCAGATCGTCAATTGCGGTCGCCAGGAAGGGATTGCTGGTGCAACAATTCACTGACACAATACACAGTCAAGTTCGACACCGCCAAGCTCCCTGCCATTCTGAACTCTCTCGAGACCACCAACAACAACCAGAAGCTCGTCCTCGAGGTTGCCGTACGTGCACCAATACTTCGAAACGTCAAAACAACGGGCGCTAACTTTTTATAGCAACATCTCGGTGAGAATGTCGTCCGCTGCATTGCCATGGACGGTACCGAGGGTCTCACCCGTGGTGCCAAGTGCACTGACACCGGCGCTCCCATCACCATTCCCGTCGGTGCCGCCACCCTCGGCCGTATCATGAACGTCACTGGTGACCCCATTGACGAGCGTGGTCCCATCAAGTCCGAGCACCACGCCCCTATCCACACTGAGGCTCCCGAGTTCGTTGAGCAGTCCACTTCCGCCGAGATTCTCGTCACTGGTATCAAGGTTGTCGACCTCATCGCCCCCTACGCTCGTGGTGGAAAGATTGGTCTCTTCGGTGGTGCCGGTGTCGGTAAGACTGTGTTCATTCAGGAGCTCATCAACAACATCGCCAAGGCTCACGGTGGTTACTCTGTCTTCACCGGTGTCGGTGAGCGTACCCGTGAGGGTAACGGTAAGCACACACTCCCCTTTCTCACATCGTGTATGCAAAATACTGACCCTGATCAGATCTTTACCATGAAATGCAAGAGACTTCCGTCATTCAGCTTGACGGCGAGTCCAAGGTCGCCCTTGTGTTCGGTCAGATGAACGAGCCCCCGGGTGCCCGTGCCCGTGTCGCCCTTACCGGTCTTACCGTTGCTGAGTACTTCCGTGACGCCGAAGGTCAGGATGTGCTCCTCTTCATCGACAACATTTTCCGTTTCACCCAGGCCGGTTCCGAGGTGTCTGCCCTTCTCGGTCGTATTCCCTCTGCCGTCGGTTACCAACCCACCCTCGCCGTCGATATGGGTGGTATGCAGGAGCGTATTACCACCACCAAGAAGGGTTCCATTACTTCCGTCCAGGCCGTCTACGTCCCTGCTGACGATTTGACTGATCCCGCTCCCGCCACCACCTTCGCCCATTTGGACGCCACCACTGTCTTGTCCCGTGGTATCTCCGAGTTGGGTATTTACCCCGCTGTCGACCCTCTCGACTCCAAGTCGCGTATGCTTGACCCCCGTATCGTCGGTCAGGAGCACTACGACATCGCCAGCCGCGTCCAGCAGATCCTCCAGGAGTACAAGTCTCTCCAGGATATCATTGCCATTCTTGGTATGGACGAGCTGTCGGAAGCTGACAAGCTTACCGTCGAGCGTGCCCGTAAGATCCAGCGTTTCCTGAGCCAGCCTTTCACCGTCGCTCAGGTCTTCACTGGTATCGAGGGTGCTCTCGTCGACCTCAAGGACACCATCAACTCTTTCAAGTCCATTCTCAGCGGTGAGGGTGACAACCTTCCCGAGGGTGCCTTCTACATGGTTGGTGACTTCGCCTCCGCCAAGGCAAAGGGTGAGAAGATTCTCGCTGAGCTCGAGAAGTAAAAGACGAGTTCAGTCGATGACGGAAGCTGGGGTCGGAGGAGCGATGGAAGGACGTCCGAGCGTTTCGTAATACCAGAAAGAGCATCGGGTAGAACGGGGCCTGTGTATAGAGAGGAGTGACTCGCTAGCGCCCGATCATTCCTGAAGGGAGGTTTCTTCCAAGCTCAAAGTCTCTTTTGTGGGCTGTGTACCAAGAAATCAACAAAATTCCTCTTGTAATTGTGTGCAAATTGTGTGATTGAAGCTGCTGTGTCCCTGAGATTATACGTGTTTTGATCGGCCAAGCTCGAATGACTCTCAGCGAGGTGAAACAGCGGGTGAAATAGTCGCTAGAGTAGTGAGTAGAATAGGAGGTAGTATAGTAGGTAAAATAGTATGTAGAATAGTATGTAAAATAATGAGTAAAATAGCAAGCGAAACAGTAAGTGAGGTACAAGATCAAAGTCAAGCGTTTCATCACCACCACAGAGTATAGGTACTTTGCACGCTCGAAAACCAGGCCAATCAGCACACAGCCGCGTGCATTGCATGCAACCAACCTCAGCCACCATGAGAGAAGGAGATGTTGCTGTGCCTTGGGTGCCTGTCGCGAGAGCCTCACTCTTCCCCGCATCTGCTGCAGCAAGCCCAACGCCAGCATCATGTCTGGTCTCGAAGCGTTGTCGCTGGCTTGCAACATCCTCCAGCTGATCGATGCTGCTGGACAGGCAATCTCCTTCTGCAAGAAGGTCTACGCTGGAAGTACACCGGACGCCCATCTCACGAATACAGCCTCGACACTAAAGGCGCTCTCGGACAAAATCTATAAAGACAGCCGCGTTGTTCAAACGGCGCCGTCTAAGAGACGACTTTGCGAATTGGCGAAGAAATGCAACGAAACCTCGCGTGCTCTTGAAGAGGAGACCAAGTTCTTGAGTGGGCATCAAGCTAAAGGCAGCCTTCGAGCGACCTTGGCTTTGGCAGCCAAGTCAAACTGGAGAAAGAAGCGCCTTGGGCGCCTCGAGAAAGAACTGCAGGCTCATCAGAGGCTTCTTGACTCACAAATACTTGCAAATGTTTAGTATGAGAGCACAAAACGTTTACCGATGCAGAAGTTCGTCTCGTCTAACATGCACCAGTACCCAAGGAGAAGCCATCAAGGCACAACAAGCTGGAGACTTCGCTCAGCTGGACCATGCTATGCAACAACTTGTTGCCGGCATCGCGACCGGACAAAGGAGTATAGCGGACCTTATCAAGACCGAAGCTCAAGGGATCAGCGTGCATGTCACTCAGGAGGCAAACCGCGTGAGAGAAGTCGTGGAAACAACAGTTGCTTCTGCGCAAGAAGCCCTCGAGAGTCACATCACCGAAAGTATCAGCAACCTCAAGATCACGCAGGAAGAGGGCCGGAGACAGGCTGTTAGCCATGAGCAACAACAAAGGCTGCTGCGAAGCCTCAAGTTTCCAGGCATGTATGCGAGGCAAAACATGCTCAAACAGCCTGCCGGAAATAGCTATGAGTGGATCTTTGGCAACCACGACATAGAACACGAGAGTGACTTTAGCGAGACATCGACCGATGGCTGGGAGACTTCGAGCGATAGCGTGAGCGAGACGTTGAGCAAGTCTGATACAACTCTAGAGGACAATGCCGAGCTTCATAAACTTTGGGACGACTTCAATGAGTGGCTGAAGTCAGATAGCCAACTCTATTGGGTCAGCGGCAAGCCAGGCTCGGGCAAGAGCACTCTGATGAAGTTTCTCGCACAGCACCCCCAAACCATTGAGAGCCTTTCGACCTGGCAGCAGAGCTGCCAAATTATTGCCTATTACTTTTGGAAGCCCGGTTCAAGCCTACAACATAGTCTCCGTGGACTCCGCTTTACGCTTCTGCACCAACTACTAAGTAGTAATGAAGCTTTGTTGAGTCATTTCTTTACACAGCTTCGATCCTACGACGAGCCAGAGGACTGGGCTGCGTCAAGCTTAGATCAAGCCTTGTTCGATGCCTTGGCCTCCCAGCCTACTTCTGTTTGTATTTTCCTGGATGGCCTTGACGAAATCTGCGTCGAAGACGGTGCTGCTGAGGTACTTCGGTTCGTTCCGCGGCTTCTAAGGTTTTCCAATGTCAAAGTGTGCGCCTCTAGCAGGCCAGAGTGGCCTTTCGAAAACCGCCTGGGAAGAGAACAACATATGAGGCTCCAAGACCTCACCTCACAAGATATGCGAGTAGCTGCACAACTGGCGCTAGGACCTTACCAGAGACAAGAAACAGGACCGAGGTTCTGTCAGCTTGATGACTTGATAAACTTAGTCTGTCAGAAGGCCGAGGGGGTCTTCCTTTGGCTAGAACTTGCTCTCCGGGACCTAATCACCGGATTTATCAACGAAGATTCATACGCTGAATTACGAGAGAGACTGAATCATTTGCCGAGCGAGCTTGCAGATCTCTACTGGGACATGTGGAATCGCCTCAATAGCGGTTCCAGCTCGGAGCTATATCCAAATAGCTGCAACGATGCTGAGCGCGGTTCTGACGTTCAATGACTCCAGGCAGCTTAGGCACAGATCTTTATCGCTTCTTGAACTCCAGTTGTTGACGCAGCCAGAGAGTCTTGCGCACGACGGACTAGCGACCAACTTGACTTGTGATGAGCTTCAGCTGGTTGACTGGCAGAAAGTCGACCGCGACGTCTACATCAGATCTGGGGGACTGCTGCAGACATGGGGCGGGTGGGGCTTTGCGTACTATCGGGATTTCTCAAACCTCTCAACCACTCCAAGCAACATGCGGATCTTCAAGGAAGTGGGATTCATTCATCGCTCAGCCTTCGACTTTCTCATAGAAACCATGAACGGTCAGACAATACTCTCGCACAACACCTCGAACCTAGACTCAGAGCGAGTACAACTTATCAAAGCGAGGATTGCTCTAGTTCATTTCAATATTGGCTATCTAGCTACCCAATTCAGCGACGTGAAGGATCTCTGGCGCCAGATGCACTCCTACGGATACGCTGACGACTTTGCAACTTCTATTCCCCGGTCTCATGCAAATACGCAACAAGAGACCAGGTCTCATATCAGCTTTATTCGAGCACACAAGCACCTGGGAGTTGAACAAGAGGCGTATCTTGCTTATCTCGCCTGGCGCGGCAACGAAACACGTCTCAACTTGGTTCTAGCTGACCTGAAAAAGCTAGCCAAATCCGAGCAAGAGCGCATAGCAAACCGCACTGTAGAAATTCTTTGCTTCGTACAGTTTGCTGCCCCGCCAGCCCCGGGAGGTGGTGTAGCTATTGCTATAGCAAAATTACGCACAATCGGAGCAGACCCTGACCGTCTCATGCAGCCTCCAGTGAACATGGGCACGTTTACTACTGGGTTCAATCGGCCTGTGCCCGTTTCAGCTAGGATCATGGGAATTTGCTACGCCTTCAATTCTGACTTACCAGGTCTTGGACAAACCCGCGACGATTATCCTTTCCCCCGCTCTACGCTAACGATTATCAACATAAGTCTTATTGGAATGAATGTCCTGGACCTCCAGTGGCGCACATACATAAAGATTTCACCCACGCGGAATGGTTTTGATATAGCAACTCTATTTTGGCAGGGGGACCCTTTCCATGGTGGCGTAGATCCTACCCAACCAGAACCAATGCTGGTGGCGGAAGTCAATATCGCCTTTATGCTTCGGGCCCTCATCTCTCAGACCAGGCCTCCGTATCCAAATGAATGGGAGGCGGTGCTGTGCAAGTGTCGTCCCTACCTCCAGGTGCGATGCTATAGCAAAGCCACTCATAATCACTCTTCAGTTTCAACCGGCTGGCGACACCAATTCTGGGGTCAAATAAATGATGCAACTAGCCACGAGCTTTCAGCTGTGCTGACGGCTCTGTATGCAAGCAGCAAGGACGATGATTCTTCAAGTTTACTTGAGGCTAAGAACCGTCTCATGCATCAAGTTGAGGTAAGTGAGGCTGATGTGGAGCGTGGCGATTTTCGTGACACAAAACATTTGCGCTTAAGTCAACTCAGTAGCATTTGCGAGGTCCTTGGACTTAATGAAGAGAGGTATCTTGAGTATTGGCGCGCGAAAAAAAGTTCGTAGCAAGATAGTCATAAAACCAATTATATATATATGCCTTGCCAATCGCGCATTCACTAAAGTACTAAGATAATAAAGTTCAATTCTACATTCTATGTCTAAACGGCTTGCACTATTTTCCTTACTATTCTAAGGTACTTGCTATTGCACTTACTGTTATACTTGTTGTTTTACTTCTTATTTCTCTTAGTACTTCTCTTGGTATATGCTGGGCATTATATTATGTATCATACTACGTATCTTGCTGGGAATTAGCTTGAAGAATCCCGTACCCCATCCGGTACTTGACATCAACTTGCGCAGGACTCTTGGAGTCAAAGTGAGGAATGAGATCCGGACCATCCGGTGTCTCTCTAGCAACCATACGATCGTTCTCTGGCTGAAATATCATCTGTCTTCCCGCATTATCCACCCACGACAGTTCGCGAACTTGTTTCGCCCACATCGGCTCACTGTTGACTTCCACTGGAGGTTCCCATGTAGGATCTTCGAGAATGAGTCTTGAGATGGCGGTAGGATCATCGACGTGAATGGTCATCATAGGGGCGCGTAGAAGATGGTGCCAATCTGGACCGAGGTGTTTGCAGATATCCTTGAGGGTGCGTTGGCCGATTCCAACGGTCCACCAGACGACGGGAATGAGCTTGAAGAACATGGCGTAGTAGGCGAGGATAACTAAAGTGCGAGGCCTGCGTATTCTGGCGAGCTCAACGAAGCGGCCGGGAACGAAAGTGAATGCTGTGACAATGCGAAGACCCATGATAGGGTTCATGCCGCCGGTTCGAAGGTTACCAAAGAGTGATCCCAGATGTTTGAGTGTCGCATAGTAGGCTTCTCGGTCCTGGTAATCTGGATCGTGTTCGGGGATGGATGAGATCATGAAGAGGAGATGGTTGGGACAGGCATTTGCTGTTTCTTCGAGCTTGACGGGCGGCCGGTAGAAGAGCGCCTGAAGACCGGAAGCGACGAGGGCGGGGACTGAGATGAGATCGACAATCAAGCCGATACCTTTCCAAACAACCATCCAGTCAATCATGTAAAGATCCGGCCCGTCAGGTTCGCGGAAAGTCTGACTACTCAGGGCGCAAAGCAATAGAGAATTGCTCAGCAAGGCGGGGAACGTTTCCGGATTCGCATCCTCGATGGCCTTGCGATAGCCAAGGTATGATCTTTGTCGATAGAAGACTGCTCGTCGGGCGTCTATAGTACTTCCCGTCGGGTCGAGCTGAGTGAGATGTAGTGCCGTCAAGGCGTAGAGAGAGTCCATCAGGAAAGGTTGTCGGAAAGCATGTTGAACGAGTGGTCCTCGCATGATCTCGACTCCCGGCGTGAGGAGTGTGCTATGAGGTGAGAGAGAGAAAGATGTCGCTGTTTGTGAAGTGTACCACCACATGAGCTTCATCTCTGTATTGTCGATTTCAGGCAGAGGCTTGAACATTGGTTCTGACACGATGAGGGGCGTGGTGAGATCGAAGGCCGGGTCGCCATGGTCTTGGTCGGCGAAAGGGTCTTCAGGGAATTCCAGGATGAGGTCATCATCGAAGTCAAAAGATGTGAGGACGGGATCGGCAAAGATTTGCGAGGTCAACGATGTTTGTTGCGGGGAGGGATGGAATGGTAGGTTGGAGATGGTCGTTGCTGGTGAGTCAACGCTGGAGGAGGCGGAGGAGAGGGCATGCTGGTTGATAGTCGCTCTCTTTTGGTTTGCGCGAGCTGTCGTCGACGACACCGAAGAAGATGCCCTCGCATTCGACGTTGACGATGTCGATGCCGGAGGAGGTACATCAGGGTACACACAATCCGCCTTGCGCAACCGACAAGACCGACAAGTCGGTCGCACCTCGTCGCATTTAACCTTCCGTGTCTTACAATTCTTACATCCCGCGCGCGACTTCTTATGAGGGCGTTTCGAATGGAACGGTTTCGCCGCAGCGCCCGGAGTATCTACCGGTGTATCAAGCGTCGACGCAATACTCGTTGTGTGGTTATCGTGAGGCGCAGTATCTGGAGGTGATTCGGAGGCGGAAACGGTCGGATCGCGCGAGTATGCGCCTGTAGATGAGCCCGACGAGTCGAGATACGCGGGAATTATGAACTCTGGAGAGAACGACATTGTGACGGCAGCATTGCGCAGCAGAGACGAATTGTTGGGATGAAGAAAGAGTCGATGAGGCTAATTGCTGACGCGGGGATATAAGTGCTATGGTGCCTATCAATCAATGGACGGTTGTGGTGTTGGCGCATCATCGACTTTGGAGCTACAGCTTAAAGTGGGGACTGATAGCCAGGGACGGAGCGTGGCACAGCACATGGGCCTGTCCTGTCACTGTCTGACGCAAGCGGGCCACGTAGGGCTGGATGGGCCGACCATGCAGTAAAAGAGGAGGTATGGCAGGAGGGAAATAGCAAGTTGAGTAGCAAGTAAAATAGCAGACAGAATAACAGATAAAATAGCAGGTAAAATAGCAGGTAACATAGCAGGTAACATAGCAGGTAACATAGCAGGTAACATAGCAAGTAAAATAGCAGTCAACGGCCTGTGAACATCACCGCAAACACAAAAGCAAACAGGTCGACTTGGCACATAGGTGACATACGTTCACAAGCCGCTCTACAATCAGGGAGCTACATGCATTAGCAGATGAATACAACATGCCGTGGGAGCAGGCTCATCTCTCGAGGTGACATATCTCAGTGTGATACATCGTGTTCAATCTACGACCTATCAATTACAAAGCAATCCGATGCCTCCCTCTCTCCTGAACGACCGTGACATGAATGACTAAATGTCGGAAGCTCGTAAGCGATCTGATGGAATCAGCGATTCATTCCATGCTATCCATCCGAGGTCGTCAGTTCAGACCAAGATCTCCGTCATTCAACAATTCATCGCCAATGTGAGCTGCAATGCGCATGGCCTCGCGAAGTGACTGGAGGATATCCTCGTGCTCAAAGGGCTCATCATACGCATTCAGCTTCAGCCTTTGCCACCTCAAGCAACTGGTCTGCCCATTTCCCTGTTTGTGGGACAACACCAGCTTCTCGGACTTCTAGTCCCCAGGGCAAGTCGCCAAACCAGGCCAGGAGACGACCAGCAGCCTGCTTGCCAAGAAGACGAATCCGAGGAGCAGGAAGGATTGTAATCAAGTCCATGAGTGACTTGACTGTTACTGGAGTGCTAACAATTGTATCCAGCTGAAGACGTTCCAGCGTAGTGGCTCGGGTAAGCGTTGACCTGGGTTTGGAGAGTGATCGTCTTCTTGACTGGGTCGTCGCTTGGCCAGATAGCCTGATCCATCTTGTCAATCAGTTGCTGGGTCCAGGTGCGTCTGCCTACGGCAATCGTAGCTGGCACCTCAAAAGGCAGGGTCGGGATCTGGTCGTTGGTTGGCTTGGTCTCGATGTGGTCGGATTCCACAGCGTCGCCATTTTCGTCCAACTTGACAACCAGCACCTCGAGAGGAGCAGTCACGCTGGTCGTCTCAGCCTGAGGATCATCTAGCCGACGGCGTTTTCTTTGGGCCACCCGATCAGCGTGGGCTTAAGCAGATGTATCCGGCATGACGAGATCGTCGATGTTGCCACCCCGGGCGATCGAGTCACTCATCGCGTAGAGTGAGTTGAATGAACGATGAGACTATTCAGGGAAGTCAGTAAATGTAGCGAACGTAGAAATAGAGAAAGTGAACCAACGGGGTAGACGACTGAAAGCAGTGGATGAACGCAGCGCGCGAACGAGCACCAGATGAGTGGCTGCGAGTGAAGAGACCGGATATCGTGGAAGCGACGGTGAAGGGGGAGAAAGTTGGAGAACACGTAAATTTCAAGAATGAGAACAATAAACACGTTGTGCGTGACGCGTTGCTTTGCTCTGACGACCAGTTGCCGTGAGCTACTGATCCGAACGGCTGCCAGCAGCTGTCAGTTCAAGAGGAGTACAATGGACCACAGAACATTCGGTTGACTTCCATGTAGGCGGTAACATCATCGCTTGATTAGTAGATGTGTGAACGGTGTATGTAAGGGATCTGAGTGGATGCACGCTTTCCGAATTGATGGAAGAATGAATTCAAATTTCAGCTTACCGCTTGATATGCATTGCTAGTCGTTCGAAACTCAGACCTGATCTGTGATCCCACATTGTTTTACGATGCTCAGTTGGCTTCGAGGTAGCAAGGAATAAGTGCGTGTCTGCTGAGCGTGACCTGTGGTGACGATGCTAGGGGCAGAGCCATCTTTCTACTGCGGGCCCGGAATTGGATCAATAAAGGTATCCCAGAATTGTAGGCCAGGCAAAATAATACATACATGAATCTTCCTACATATACAATCTAAACTCTAACCTGCACCTCCTTCACAGGAACGTCCTCCTCAGGCACGATCCCAAAACCCATGCCCTTGCCCTTCCTCTTCTTCCCTTTCTTGCCATCACCATATTCCTCATCGAACTTCCTGATCGCCTTCAGACTCGGCATATCTTCACTGATGCTAGCTGGAATTTGTGCCAGACCCTTGTCGAAATGCTTCTGAAGAAGTGTTCGCTGCTCTGGCCACCTCCAATCCTCCTTCTTGCCGCCTGAGGCGAGATAGTCGCTGTAGAGGATGTTTTCTTCCTCGACGGCGGACATGGCTGCTGCCACGCAGAGGTTCTTCAGGTCGGAGCCGGAGTAGAAGGGTGTGCGGGTTGCGAGGGTTTCGAGTGAAATCTCTGGGTCGAGTTTCTCCTCGCGGAGGAGGAGCTTGAGGATGGCGGTGCGGTCGGTGGGTGTAGGGAGGTCCATCAGTAGCTTTCGTGGGAGACGACGGAGGACAGCGTCGTCGAGATCGAAAGGCCGATTTGTTGCGACCATGATGAAGGCATTCGTTTCGACGATGCCGTCCCATTGACGGAGGAACTGGTTAATGAGCTCGCGGTGTACTGTACGGTTAAGGCCCATCCCGCGATTCGCGAGGAGCGCATCCGCCTCGTCAATGAAGATGACGCAAGGCGACAAGCGTTTCGCGAGGGTGAAGACGGCGCGGATAAGCTTCTCGCTCTCACCAACGTACTTGTCGTTAATGGAGGCGCCGCTCAGTTCGAGCATGTTTGCGCCACTGTCCTTGGCAACAGCCTTAGCGAGCATGGTCTTTCCGGTACCGGGAGGACCGTAGAGAAGACAACCGTTGATCTTGTCGCGCTTGAGAATACCATAAGCAAAGGCATCTGGGCGCAGAAGAGTGAGCGACGTCAAGAGTCTGAGCGCGGATGTGGTCTCAGCTGGAGCATGAACATCTCCGAAAGTGACATGTAGCTTGTCTTTAGCAATGATGCCACCGGCGATGCGCTTCTCATATTCGTTCAGACCCTTGAGCTCTGGCGTGGGCGTGTCCTGCTCCTTCTTCTTCTCTGGTTCCGGCTCATCCTTCGCTGGCAGCCTTACGCTGCCGTACAAGATGTTTTCAACCTCTGCGGGGTCCATCTCGCGTACTGTATGCTGCATGAAGTTGAAGTGCGGGACCTCAGGGAGCAGAGAGTTGCCCTCGACAAGTGCGTTAACCTCGCGTTGCGGATCATTGGACCCCGTGGTGTTGCGCATGTGCTTGGAACGGTAGACTTGAGCAATGCGATAGATCTCGGGGGCTGGTAAGATGCCGTCGAGGAAGCGATGGATGCCGGTGTACATGCGATAGAGCCCGGAGTTTTTGCCGAGTTGGAGAGCAGTGTTGACGAGATCTTCCGTTGCAGTGAACGCGGCATGGCCGTGTTCAGGGTCCATTACCTCGACCATGCGCTTGACGTTTGTCACATTCTCGAGGAAAGAATCGGCTTTCGCAATGTCGGCTCGGTCGGGTTGAAACATCTCGTTGAAGTGTCGTGTCACAACGGTATCCTGCGCAGAGATCTCTCTGACCATATTCTGGTAGTCCTCAGAAGGATTGTTGCAACTTGAAGTGCCCATGAGCACGACCGGACGACCCCGTTGCCAAGCTGCGTCAACCAAAGCCCGCAGTCTGGAGATCAGGAAGCTGCCCTCTAGGGTCATACTCAGCTCCACGTAGTCGTGTAGATGAATGATTGTCTTTTGCCGCCGGATCTCGCCAGAGAAGAGTTTGGAATCGGTCGAGCGGATGATCTCATCCAGAATCTTGTCGATCTTGAGTCCATCCCATTTGCTGAAAACATCGAAGTCCCCTGCGCTGAGCTTTGGCATCTCGTCGTTCTGGTTGCCGGGGCCTCTGACAGTGATATACCGAGACTCGACAAAGTCGTCATCATCGTCGTCGTCGTCATCATTCCGCGACGACTTGCTGGCTTTTGAGTCTGGCACGGGCAGCCTTCCGTTTAGCTCAGCTGCACGATAGCCAAGCATTGATAATGAGCCACGCGAGTAGGCCGGATCCTGGCCTAGGTATTTTCCGATGATCGAGGCAAGATCGTATGCGTCCAACTCGACGACATTGGCAGGCGTCAGATGAGCCATATTACGAATAATGGACTTGGAGAAAACACTTCCCGAATAGCCCGTGGTCAGCAACACGTTGATGGGTCGTCTCGAGGTCTTTGGCTCAAAGCTCGTTGGTGCTTTCGTCGCAAGCTCTGTCTGTAGATGGCGCTTCAAATGCGCAAATGCCAAGGGGTCGAAGTCTGACACAGTCTGCAAGAGGGGAGTATCGAAGTGTAATGCGACTTGCAACTGTCTCCCGATAGCATGCTCAAGATCTCCCTTAGAGTCAAATGCAAACGTCTTTCTAAGACTTCCCTCCACCTCGTCCCACTGCCAGAATGAGGTTTTCTTCTTCGTGTCTTTGGACTTGGTTGGTTTGGAAATCGCGGCGATGTAGTGTGTGGTGTCGTCTATGAGCACTGCTTGAAGGCGGGCAAGACCTTGCAACGCGAGGATGAGTTTCGACGAGTCTTTTAACTTCTTGAGGTGTACGTCCTCGTATTTTGGGAGCAGGCGTTCAGTGACCACCCTGATGCGGGACTCGATGAACGACGTCCATGACGCCCTGTCTTCCGCCGACAACTTGCGCTCCTTCCGACTCTGCTTCGCCTTCTTCTCCACATGCTGGGCTATCAACAGAGGCATGACAGGCTGCTTTTGTGTGTCGCACATGTGAACGTTTTCCTCGAGAAATCTCGCTGGCAAGTCGACCGGGGGCAGAACAGAAGCGTTTCGTCGTCGAGCTTGTCGGCTGCGCAAGGAGTTGCCCGCCGTGAGCTTGGATCGACCACCATGTGTCAGGTGTGAGTCGATAGCGCTTTGCTGTTCTTGGACAGCTCCAGAGACCGGCTTGTCAGCACCATTGCCGTTGCCATCTCCATCTGAAGGAGGAGCGGGAGCTCCAGCCTCAACAGCCGCAGCGCGTAACGACGAAGCATGAAGGCCGCGCCGCCAGCATTGGGTGCTGCCTCGACTCGTTTGTGTACACGGTCGTATCGATCTCGCATGTGTATGTGTGTGGAAGCCATTCTCTTGCGAGGGCAATCGGCGCGTTGGAGATGCGCAACGACTGGACAGGCCAGCTGCTGCTCGAGGCATACGTGCTGCCCATCCCGCCGTGGGAAGGGCAGGGAGGCCCGGCGCGTGCATTCTGGGAGCGCAGAAGTTGGCGAACACCGCGCCTTTGCGCAACCGGGTCGTGCGACGCGTGAGGAGCGAGGGTGTGGTGACGATTACAAATGTCGATGTGATGTTGAACCCTGGAACAATGCCATAACTTTTGGGAACCTCAAATTTCCCGAAATGGCCACACCGTTTCTAACGGTGGTCCACCGTGCGAGCTGGCCTCCCTCACCCTATAGCACAATCATTGTGACTGCATCATAGACTACTGTTTTCATGGTTTTGGATTATTGAGTTCCCATGGGACTCTTGAAAAACACTCTTTTCATTTTGAGGTCAGTTTTGGTCCCGTGCATGGCGGCTTTGGGGGAGGAAATCCATATGTTCTAGAGTGTCTATGGTTCTCTTTATTAAGGCAGAGTCCAGGCGTCATGAAAATAATTACTTGAGTTTCCAATTGCATTCTTATTTGCATCATTAGGCATTACTCAGTGGATATCTTGACCCCCTCCGCAGCTAAAGCCCTAGAGTAATCGCCCTGGGCCTTGTCTATAGCGCTCAGGACTGGTCCCATCAGCCTCTCTACTTCCTCGCGCCCGCCCATCAACAGTTCTCGCCTCATCTTCAGCTTCTTGCCCGTTTGCTTATAATGCTCGGTGATGTCCTTCTTCATCTTTGTCTCCTGTTCCACCCTTGCCTCTTCTGCAACTTTTGCCACGGCTTCGATCCTCTCACGGGATCGGTTCAGTGACTCGGCCAGGTATTGGAGTTCTGCTGCGCGATCGGGATCACCACTCAGGAAGGCGGACCAGAATTGGTGCAGGAATTCAGTCGTTGTGGCGTGTGTTAACGAGGCACGATCCGTGATGACAGCCGGAAGAGCCGGGCCTGAGGATGTGGCATAGTGCTGGGAGCGGCGTTGTTGTATACCGTGAGTAATATCGGCTTCTGCTGCAGCTAGGGCTGCACGGGATCCAACATGAGATGACTTCTTTGAGGCTTGCTTTGGCGCTTCTTCTTCGTCTTCCTCGCTATCGCTCTCGTCATTGAAACCGATAGCAGACTGAAGATTGATGCCACCCAAAGGATCGCCATGGAGTAGCTCAATATCAGCTGTGACGTCGAAGATGACATCGGAAGGGTTCTGGGAAGCAAAGAGCTTTTCGTTTGCGGTCGGTTCGCGATCTTCCTCCTTTTTGGAGAAGAATTTGTTCTGTTCCTTGACGTTGAGCATGATGCGCTGCTGCTTTGCATCACCCCGCAGGTCCCTAAGGGCAAGCTCGTTGTAGGTATCACGACCTCCTCCGTCGGCTTGGTCGTCCAGGACGCCGTCTGATGGGGCAACATTGGCCATGATCCTCTCACTAAGTGTGTTGAGAGTGCGGACGATTGGTATGTTGGCACGTGGCCGCATCTCAACGTCCTTTTTGTTGCCACTTCGTACTCCGCCCTGGTTCTCTTCGTTGGCCTCGAGATCGATGATATGTGGTACAGCTTGAGCCATGATCTTGCTTTGAAAGGCCTCGGTGTTCTCGTTGGGGTCATATCTGTCGAAAATGGCATCCGGTGGGTCATTGTCTGTGACACGCTCACCA
Source organism: Sarocladiaceae sp. CBMAI 1973 (assembly GCA_021347865.1). Lineage (NCBI taxonomy): Eukaryota > Fungi > Ascomycota > Sordariomycetes > Hypocreales > Sarocladiaceae > Sarocladiaceae sp. CBMAI 1973. The sequence goes on from WNLN01000188.1 coordinate 21,776, forward strand.
CGCAGCTTCTTGGAAAGCCTGCTGAGGAAGAAGCGTGACCAGAACGATGACTCAGAGAGCTTTGGCACGTTCTCATTATAAATGCGCTTGACGAGAGGGTGCTGTGCGAAAATGAGTTGTACTTGCTCGACAGTGATGTTGAGCCGGAGATCGCCATCCACAGTTTTTGGCTTGACTGTGGACAGGACGTTATAGGAGCCTTTCTTTTGATTGCTTTCGATAGCATGGGATCGAAGCATATTAATGCGTGTGGACCAGAATTGTGAGTTGAACGCGCCCGATGAAATTGTTTCAGGCTTCGTCGCCATGGCCTCCATATACGTTTGATGAAGACTACGGTCCTTCTTCATCAGGCTTTGTTGAAGTTCAATGTCATTTTTGAGGCTAGCATCGTCAAACCATCGCGTTGACGATGACTGCTGTGAATTGACGGCGCTGGCAAAAGCCATCGAACCGGATACACCATTCCCATTCGTGCCATTGGGGGCAGGTGTGCCTGGTGCAGGAGTCGAGGTTGCAGTGGCTGTGGTGGACGCCCTTGGGACGGAGGCGTCGGTGCTACGAATATCGGTGAGGAGACGAGAGAGAAGGTCCTTGACAGCTTTGGCCTCTACTTTGGCTTCTGACGTATTGAAGTGGAAAAGATATGTGGTGGGCTCTGCGGCGTCGGGCGCCTTCTCGAAGATCTTCAACATCACCTTGGCAGCGCTATCCGGTGTTTGCTGGAGATCTTATGAGAGTCAGCACATTTGTGCAAGGTGTGGAAAGCGCAGGGCCGCTGCTGAAAACGTACTTGTGATATGAGAAACAGGGAGTCTGACGTTGGGGCCATCGGCGTTTGGAGTCCAGGTCACCGCCTGGTGGTCGGAGGTGAGCGTGAGAATGCCATCTTTCTTCTTAAAGATGGTGCGCCCAACGGGAGTCGCCATTTTGAGACCAAGCTGATGACTTTGGGTGAGGAGGAAATCAGCGGCCGCTCCCTTGATGGCGATCAGGGTGTGACAGCGGCCAGCCTCTAATCTCGGGCCTCAAACTTCACCAAGCTGTAAAGACCATCGACCATGAATATTCGAGGTTTCCAAGTTTAAGCTGAGATGAATCGTCGATTACACTGCGCGTCTTTTGACCTTGGATTGTTGGACTGTTGTGGATGAATCGTTGTGAGATCGAAGGTTTGCTGTTATTCGTTATGCAGATTCACGATCGATGAGTTGACGTTGAATAAGGTCAGCCACAGCTCGAAGTCCAACCCTTGACAGCTGTGGCGCAGACCGCTTGGGGTCGCTGAAGTGTGGCGTCGGCTACCATTGAACTACCGGAATCGAAATAACACTGTACGGAGACAGTGCTTCATGGTGTGCCTGTACAGTGCAAAACAGTGCAGATCGGCCAACCCGATCTCCCGCAGTCATCGCCGAGACAGCCGTGCCCCACATAAAGTAGCAGCACCGCCGTTACAGTGGCTGTCTGGAGCTGCTACAGGGGCTGCACCAGCCTGTAACGGGGCTCCCGCGGGAAAGAACCGGCTGCTCCAGCGAATCGTAACGCTGCTCTTTTTTCTGCGGCAGCATTGCTCCGTCCAGCTTCCCCGACTGACTGGCTGCAACTCCAAAGCCCCATGACAACACCTTGCATCCCATCTCTCTCTCCATCCCAATTCCTCCGTCCATTGATCCTTCTGACCAAAGACGCCTCATCGTCATCTTCTTCTCGACGCGAGACTTACTCCGCCGTTCTTTAGCGCTTCTCCTCATAACGAGCGCCTGACCTCCTAATTTTCCACCCCTGTCCATCCTCCTTTCTGCTCCATCGCAAAATCCGGGGCCAACCGAGCTGAGCTTGGAGAAACTTCGACTTTCTCCCTACCGATCTACACATCGACTTTCACGACGCCAGCCGTCTAAGGAATGCGTCGCTCATAACTGGGTCAGAACCACCAATACCTAGTCTCGAGAAATACTCTCATGACCATCGCCACCATGTTGAGAGGTTCTTTGCGTCTCGCGAGCTCGTCCGCCCTGCGCGGCTGCTCAAAATGCGCCTTCTCCTCGCCGGCCGCGTCGATCTCGACCACCACCGCTCGCACCACCTCCTGGAAGGTCGCTGCGAACCGCCGTGTCATGGCCCTGTCTAGCCAGCACCGCGGTTACGCGACCAGTGCCACCGACAGCCCTCCCGACCCGAGCGATAACTTCCTTTCTGGAAGCACTGCCAATTACATCGATGAGATGTACATGCAGTGGAAGCAAGACCCCAAGAGTGTTCACGTCTCGTGGCAGGTCTACTTCAAGAACATGGAGTCTGGCGAGATGCCCATCTCTCAGGCTTTCCAGCCTCCTCCTAACCTGGTCCCCAACATGACCGGTGGCGTGCCCCGTCTTGGCGGTGGCCTCGCCCTCGAAGACGGCTCCGACGTTGGTAACCACCTCAAGGTCCAGCTTCTCGTTCGCGCATATCAGGCCCGTGGTCACCACAAGGCCGGTATCGATCCTCTCGGCATCCGCAACTCCTCCGCTGGTTTCGGTAACATCCAGCCCAAGGAGCTGACCCTCGAACACTACCAATTCACCGAGAAGGACCTCGACACTGAGTTCAACCTCGGGCCCGGTATCCTGCCCCGCTTCAAGCGCGAGGGCCGCGACAAGATGACTCTCCGCGAGATTATTGCTGCCTGCGAGAAGATCTACTGTGGTTCTTGGGGTGTTGAGTTCATCCACATTCCCGATCGTGAGAAGTGCGACTGGCTGCGTGAGCGCCTCGAAGTGCCCCAGCCTTTCAAGTACTCCATCGACGAGAAGCGCCGTGTGCTCGACCGTCTGATTTGGAGTTCCAGCTTCGAGTCTTTCCTTGCCACCAAGTACCCCAACGACAAGCGTTTCGGTCTTGAGGGTTGCGAGACTCTCGTCCCTGGTATGAAGGCTCTTATCGATCGCAGCGTCGACTACGGTGTGAAGGACATCGTCATCGGTATGCCTCACCGTGGTCGTCTCAACGTCCTGAGCAACGTCGTCCGCAAGCCCAACGAGTCTATCTTCTCTGAATTCGCCGGTACTGGTGGCGCTGAGGATGAGGGCTCTGGTGATGTCAAGTACCATCTCGGTATGAACTTCGAGCGTCCTACACCCTCTGGCAAGCGCGTTCAGCTCTCTCTCGTCGCCAACCCCTCTCACTTGGAGGCTGAGGACCCCGTCGTGCTCGGCAAGACCCGCGCCATCCAGCACTACAACAACGACGAGAAGGCTCACCGCACCGCCATGAGTGTCCTGCTTCACGGTGACGCTGCCTTCGCCGCCCAGGGTATCGTCTACGAATGTCTCGGTTTCCACTCTCTCCCTGCCTTCTCCACCGGCGGTACCGTCCACCTCGTTGTCAACAACCAGATCGGCTTCACTACCGATCCTCGTTTCGCTCGCTCGACCGCATACTGCACGGATATTGCCAAGGCTATCGACGCCCCCGTCTTCCACGTCAACGCCGATGACGTTGAGGCTGTCAACTACGTCTGCCAGCTTGCCGCTGACTGGCGCGCCGAGTTCCAGCACGATGTTGTCATCGATCTCGTCTGCTACCGCAAGCACGGTCACAATGAGACCGATCAGCCCTCTTTCACCCAGCCCCTGATGTACAAGCGCATCAGCGAGAAGAAGCCCCAGATCGACGTTTACGTCAACAAGCTTCTTGAAGAGGGCACTTTCAGCAAGGAGGACATCGAGGAGCACAAGCAGTGGGTGTGGGGTATGCTCGAGGAGAGCTTCACCAAGTCCAAGGACTACCAGCCCACCTCCAAGGAGTGGACCACTTCGGCCTGGAACGGCTTCAAGTCCCCCAAGGAGCTGGCTACTGAGGTCCTTCCCCACCACCCTACCAATGTTGACAAGCAGACCGTTCAGCACATTGGTGAGGTCATTGGCAGCACCCCCGAGAAGTTCAATGTTCACCGTAACCTCAAGCGTATCTTGACCAACCGCACCAAGTCCGTTGTCGAGGGCAAGAACATTGACTTCCCCACTGCTGAGGCCCTTGCGTTCGGCTCTCTCGTCAACGAGGGTTACCACGTCCGTGTCTCTGGACAGGATGTCGAGCGTGGTACCTTCTCCCAGCGTCACGCTGTCTTCCACGACCAGGAGGATGAGAGCACCTACACCCCTCTTCAGCACATCAACAAGGACCAGGGCAAGTTCGTCATCGCCAACTCCTCTCTGAGCGAGTTTGGTGCCCTCGGTTTCGAATATGGTTACTCCCTGTCCTCCCCCAACGCTCTCGTCATGTGGGAGGCTCAGTTCGGTGATTTCGCCAACAACGCGCAATGTATCATTGATCAGTTCATCGCCTCTGGCGAGGTCAAGTGGATGCAGCGTACCGGTCTTGTCATGTCGCTTCCTCACGGTTACGACGGACAAGGTCCTGAGCACTCTTCTGGTCGTCTCGAGCGTTACCTTCAGCTGAGCAACGAGGACCCTCGCGAGTTCCCCTCTGAGGAGAAGCTTCAGCGCCAGCACCAGGACTGCAACATGCAGATTGTCTACTTCACTGAGCCCGCCAACCTGTTCCACGCTCTGCGTCGCCAGATGCACCGCCAATTCCGCAAGCGTAAGTCAAGTTATCCTACCTTAGATGTCTCATGCACTGACATTTTCTAGCCCTCATCATCTTCTTCTCCAAGGCTCTCCTCCGTCACCCCATGTCTCGCTCCAACCTCGAGGACTTCGTCGGCGAGGATGCTGGCTTCAAGCCTCTGATTGCCGACCCTGAGCACGAGACCGGCAAGATCAAGTCTCACGAGGAGATTGACCGTGTCATTCTCTGCTCTGGTCAAGTCTGGACCGCCCTTTCCAAGTACCGTGCCGACAACAAGATCGACAACGTCGCTCTTACTCGTCTTGAGCAGCTCAACCCCTTCCCATGGCAACAACTGAAGGACAACCTGGACCAGTACCCCAACGCCAAGACCATTGTCTGGGCACAAGAAGAGCCTCTCAACGCTGGTGCATGGAGCTTCACCCAGCCCAGAATCGAGACTCTGCTGAACCAGACTGAGCACCACGACCGCAAACACGTCATCTACGCTGGCCGTAACCCCAGCGCGTCCGTTGCCACTGGTCTCAAGCACGTCCACGGCAAGGAGGAGGCCGACTTCCTCAAGGATGCGTTCACTGTGGTCCAGGATAAGCTGAAGGGCGAGTAAGGGGTCTCAGCCTCTGATTGTCTTTAGCTTCGTGTGTGTGTATGCGTGTTGGGTTGTTTCTGTCCCCTTTCAGTATTTAATGTATTTGCATAACGCGAGGAAGGAGGGCACGGTTGTGTTTTGTACATGACCACCATGTTGTTGATCGAACAAGTAGAGAGAAATGCATTAGAGCGTCGGGAAAACAAAAACACCTCTGGTCCATGATATCCAACATTTTTGTCATGGGAAAGGGAATTCCTACGCTGTATGCTGAGCATACGCAAAATGGAGGTTGTGGGAGGAGCCTGTAATTGAGTGTATCATACCACTGTTCTTCATGACCCGACTATTTCAATTCTGTGAACGTGAGTGATATATCTATGTAATTTATATGTATCCAACCAGATCGTCAATGCCCCGGATCTCAAGATGTCTCGACAGCCCACGGCCTGACGACACCATCGTCACCCGTCGATACCAGCATCTCTTCCACACCTTTCCTGTCCCCTGCGCCGGCATCGAAGCGCTTACACCATGTAACATGGTTCACCTCATACGGTCCATGCGCATTCTCCATCTTCGACAACAACTTCCATGCCCCAGCGCTCGTGTTGGTCATTGCCTGGTCGCCTTCTGCATCCGCAGCTGCCAGGGCAGTCTCGTCCTCAGAGTACAAAGCGACGATGCCATCGCTGCCCGTGCTAGCCACGAGACCAGTCTCTGCGCTCCAAGCGACAGAGTAAATATCCTTCTCATGTACACTCGGCAGAGTAGCCACGCAGTCCCACTCCTCCTTCAATGAGCTCCTCATCGTGTTCGGGATACCACCAAAGGTCATTGGTGCGCCGGCGTCATCAGGCTTCTCCTCCTTGAGCTCCCATACACGGATTGTGCCGTCGGCTGAGAAGGTCATGAGCCTGGGGAACTTGTCGTCAGGTCTTGCCTTGGCCTCCCATTGCATGCCCCAGACTGTCGCGCCGTGACCTTCGAGAACGGCTACGCAGACCCATTCTCCGTCGCTGTCTTCTCGCCAGATGCGCACGGTGTCATCGTAACTTGCACTGGCGAGGACGTCGGAGCCGTATGATCTCAGTTTGTTCCTACCTGGGACGTCGGGACACCATGCGACAGCCTTGACATCACCATCGTGCTCTGACAAGACGGCGATGGTCTCCCATTCGTCGTCGGCTTCGGTCGCGCCAATGTCTTCCCAGATCCAGAGACTCTTGTCTCGTGAGCAAGTGGCGAGGTGTGCACCAGCAGGACTGAAAGCACAGGACTTAATCTCCGAATCATGACCCTCCAACACAAGCGTAAACTCCCAATCCTTATCCCCCTCCTCCCCATCACTATCATCCTCCTTCTTCCTCGTCGTCTTCGCCGTAATCTCCACCTCCAACCCAGCCCCATCCTCTCCACCCTGTTCACCTTCCCATCTCCAAATGCCAGCCGTGGAATCAAAGCTTCCTGTCACGAGACATAGCTTGCCAGAGGGTAGACCTGGCTTCCATGCGACGGAACGGACGGAGCGTGAGTGGCCGCCTGTGAGGGTGCTGTGGATTGAAAGGGAGGAGAGGGAGAAAACGGTGACGGATTTTGCGTGGGCGGTGGCGAGGAGGGGGAGGGTTGGGTGTGGTGTTGAGCACCAGGCGCGTTCGCGGAGGTCGGGGGTGAAGGGTTGGAGGGGGATGAGGGTGGCCGAGGTCGGCATCGTGGAGGAAGTGCCGCAGGCGGCGGGATCGTATTGGTGCAGGTCAATCGCCAAGCGTTGTGGCCGTGATCAAGTAAGTGGTTGAGACGACAGGGATTTCGAAGTCGGGCGTGCGCCGGGAACAATGATATGCTGTCAAAAATGATTGACTGTGGGCGATGCTCGGAGCTGATAAATGTGACGGAGGTCATTGGAGTTGATGGAGGGGAAGAAAATTGGCGGGGCGCGATAACGCTGATACGGGTTAGGGTCAAGCGCCGATGAGTTGCTGTGTAAGTCGGCAAGACCAGAGGCACGAGGACACCGAGAGTTGAGTGTACAATTAGATAAATTGGCAAGATTGGCTGACGATTGGCTGACCTCATTCTGACGGAGTGACGGTTCACTAGAAGTGAAGCTTGTGAAAGAAACCTCGGATCGGTGGCAGGAAGCGAATATCACGACGCTTGTAGACGAGGAACCCCCCCTCTAACACGACGGGCAACAAATCGCAAGAGAGGCATGAAAAATAGTAGGCAGAATCGTAGGCAAAATATCAGGTAAAATAGGGACTAAAATAGTGATCAAAATAGTAAGCAGACTAGTGATTGGAGACTTCCGTGATGAGTCTGACCAAGACGCCCAAATCTGTGCTCTGCCATAGAATCCCTCACCTTGCGTAGTAGTAGGTTATATATTGTGCAGCAACTAAGGTTCCTGGTCAAAGTCATATGCGTTACCAAATCCACGATTCATATACCTCTCCAAAGCCTCCTTTTTCGACACCCAATCAACCGGCATTTCCAGCCCCAACTCATCCCTCTGCAACCTCTCAATCAGCGGCTTCACATCATCCCCAAACTCCAATCTCATCCTATTTCTATACCACGGCGCAAAATGGATCATAGCCAACATAATCCTGACCTCCTCCGAAGAATTTGGCATCCCAGCGTGCCAAAGTCTCAAGTCTCGGATGATGATACTTCCCTTCTTAACCACCGGTTGACATGGTCCTCGTGCGGATCTTTGCGTTTCTAGGAGGTCTTGTTTGATCCGGCCGCTGGCTCGGTCGCCGTGAGCACCTTCTTGGGCGTCAATGCTGTTGTTGTGGGTTCCTAGCCAGATCTCTGTTGTGCCGTTCTCAGGGGTCATCGTGATTAGGGGGACGTTGACGACGAGGGCGAAGGGGTGGGAAGGATGAGCGAAGTCGGCGTCTGAATGAACGGGTTGACGTTGGGGCGTGCCGCCTGGGAGAGGAGGCATAGCAGCATTCGCTGAGCAGAAAGTCCATCTGGGACGTGGACCGAGCATATGTGTAGTGATCTGAGTTGCTATCGGATCTATCAGGTAGTCAGTATCAGTCTTTACAAGTCCACGCCTCGATCAATTGGGAGAGTGACATACTAGTGAACACATTCGTAGAGAAGAACTCAGCAACAGGTGGCGCATCCTGCTGCAAATTTCCAAGATTGTAATTGAACGGCCCATCCTCGCCACGGGCTTGCAGTGCACGAGCATCTTGTACCATCTTCGTATTCAGATGGTCAAGATCAGCTAGAGGCACGGCATCTTCGACAACGACAAGGCCATCACGATGAATATGGCGGATAGCCTGTTCAAGGCTCCGGGCATTGAGCTTCTTGGCTTGTTGCTCGGCTTGAGATGGCTTGACGATATGAGGAGTGTTTGAGAGGCTTGTTGAGACCGTTGCAAAGGTCCTTCGTAGGATTTGGGCATTGCCCACTGACCTCCTAAGAGCAAGCATTATGACTGAGTTCAGAGAATACAAATGCTCAAGCTAAGAAGAGAACCACTGGATGATCGTGGCTTTATAGACGTGGAAGTTTAAGAAGCCGTTGAATCGACACCCGAAAGCTGGGGTCCGGGACTGCCATTTCGGGTAATGAGCTAACCATTGTGAGGAGGTCCGCTACTGGCTGAACCCCGTGACCTCCCCGTCAAGTTACCTTACTTAATCAAAAAGAAATGAGGAATCGGTGGTCCAATGGTTTGTGAAGATTAATGTTGTCTTCTCGTTAAGTCGCGAATTGGAGGTGGCATGGTCTGACTGTCAAAGACAAATTTGGGTTGACCACCATTTGGCCAGGACATCCATCCATCCACTGGGTACCGGACCTTACCTATTTGCTGCCGAATAGGTATAGAAGAGTGTACACGAACAGTATCGATTGAGAAAAGTATACCTGCTGCAAAATTAAAGTCGTTCAGGAATCATCATGATCTATTGCAAAGGCCGAATCCTCGTCAGCTCAGTCGTCTGACATGTCGGCACTCGAGACACGCAACCCGATACAGTCTCTCAGCTTACACGGCAGACGGATCGGCCCGAACGCTGATGTCGATCTCATTTCAACTCTATATGAATCTCTTACGACACAAATCCCGGATTCCAGAACAAAAAACCCAGGAATCTGTGCTTGTGCCTGGGTTGAAGTGCACGCACGGAAATGCGGTGGTGATGTTAGTCTGGGCGTCGGCAGTGGCTTTATTGGCAACTTGGCAAGGCGTCGAGTGCCGACTACAGCCGTACTTAAACACCATCACCAACTTGTGCAGCGCTGTGTCAATATGAGAGAGGAACGGGAATGAATCCAATTGGCAACGTTATGAAGCTTTCGGAAGTTCGGATAGAGATCGTCGCGGTTGTCGACCGAGGCACACCTCCCCGCATTCTCCATCCCACATTCACAGGTGGTGGTGCATCCTTGCGCCCGTCAAACTCAAACCAGCCGATCTTCCCCAGACTGCCTCAAACTCTCTCACGACGACACATAACAACAAGTCTCGTACCATCACATGCCAGTCCATGCATGCATCCAGCCACAACAGGAGTATCTATTACAAAGCCCACCAGCTAGAAGCCTGCCTCATTAAACGAGCGCCTTGGGAATCCACATTCCGCGGCGCTAGAAGCGACGGCGAAGGGCACTTGTTGACAAGGGTGCTTCACCGAGATCGGGGCCGTCGCTTTCTTACAAATGGAATACCGTTACCTTCTCGATCCAGGAACTCGTGAACCTGTTGGCGTGCAGGTCGTTGAATTTTTTAACGCCACATTATTAGGTGCATGGACATACACGAGGAACCGGCTTTGAACTCTATCGCATGCCTTAACCCCGAATCGTTCATGGGCAAGATTGGGGTAAGGACCAATGATCGTCCCGCTGCACTCATTGCTCCGGCAGTGCGCCTCGGCTGTTCCAATAAAGGCGAGCGAGTGTGTGGGGAGCTACGTCGCGACGATCCGCAAGCGAGAATCTTTCCCTTTCCCAAGAAAAACAGTGAAGCTTCTCAGTAATCAACGTGATCATCACGATCCAGCACTGCAACAATGACAAAAGACCCAACAGCCACACTGTAAATTCTCCACTGTAGATGCAACCCCCAAGAAAGTGTGTAGAATTTCGGTCCCATCTCCATCCATTCCCGCCCACAACACTGTCGAATAAGCTTCTCCTCGTGCACTCGTACCCCATTCCACCCACCTTTCTGTGGAGTTTTTCGTCGCAACGATCGTGGGAAGCTCCATCCTGTGAGTCCTTGGGTCGCATTTCTGGCCCCGAATTCGGAGTAAAGGAAGTGGCCGTGCGATGATGAGGGTGTTGGCCGTCGAGGCTACACAAATTCCTTCGGGGACCGCCGATCATCTTGTCTGTTTTTCTTCCTTCTTCATTCTTTTTTGCATTCCTGTTCCTTAAACATTCTCAAGGTCAGACTTCAGGGTTCGCGCAGATCTCAATTCTTGTCGCAAGCTGTCGCAACTTGAAAGTCACTGTTACTCTTGAATCGTACTGCGACGTAGATCACCATGTCGCAAGAAAAGGTCGACGACCGGCCTTCAGACTCGGACCAGGTCGCGCGGCACGATGGTGTCACATACGACGAGGCCGGTCTGCCAGTCTGCCCAAGCAGCACGACCGAGAGGAAGCTCATGTGGAAAATCGATCTTCACGTCATTCCCTGGCTCTGCATCATGTATCTCCTCGCCTTCCTGGGTACGTCACAATCACCCAATCTCATGAAGCATTCACTGACTGGGAACAGACCGCGTCAACATCTCCAACGCAAACGTCTTCGACCTCTCCGTCGAACTCGGCCTCGAACACCACCAATTCAACACCGCCCTCGTTATCTTCTTCGTTCCCTACATTCTTTTCGAGATCCCCTCCAACGTCCTCCTCAAGCACTTCAAGCCCCACGTGTGGCTGTCCATCAACATGTTTGCGTTCGGTCTCGTGACATTGTTGCAAGGGCTGGTGACGAGTTATTCGGGGCTTTTGGCTACGAGGTTCTTTTTGGGGCTTTTTGAGAGTTCAATGTTTCCGGCGAGCTTTTATCTGATTGGCATGTGGTACCGCCGACGTGAAGCTCAACGAAGGGTGAGTTGTGAACCCACAGACACAGTGCAATGGATTTCATGGCATATGAAGTACCGACAGCGCAAGGTTTTGGGTGAAAGCTAACAACCATGCAGTACAGCTTCTTCTTCAACTCCACGACACTGGCAGGCGCCTTCGGCGGCCTCCTCGCCGCAGCAATCGGCAAAATGGGCAACATCGGCCTCAAACTGCCCGGCATCACCAACAACGCCCTCGGCTGGCGCTGGATCTTCATCCTCGAGGGTGCTCTCACAGTCCTCGTCAGCTTCGCCCTCTTCTTCCTCCTGCCTGATTTCCCCGAGGACGTCAAGTGGCTCACCGCCGAAGAGCGCGCGTACATGAAGGCCAAGATTGCCATCGACCAGGGTGATTCTGGACGACACCGCAAGACGACCCTCAAAAGCGTTGGCCGTGTGCTCAAGGACTACAAGATCATCCTGGGAGGGTTCATGTACTTTGGTCTCATCGTTCCAGCTTACGGCTACGCCTACTTTGCGCCTGGAATTATTCGAACATACGGTTATTCCCCCATTCAGACGCAGCTCCACAGTGTCCCACCATGGGTTGCTGCATTCGGGTTTTCCATGGCCATTGCTTTCGCATCCGACTATTTCGTCCACAGAGTGGGGTTCTTGATGTTCACACTGTGCGTCGCCATCACCGGCTTCTCGATCCTCATCTCGGTCCACGACAACACAGACCTTCAATACGGTGCGCTTTTCCTCGTTACTTGCGGCGCGTACACTTCGATGCCTTTGATTGTGAGCTGGTTCAACATGAACATCGGTGGGCACACTCGTCGTGCGGTCGGTTCTGCGTGGCAAGTTGGCTTCGGCAACATTGGAGGCATCATCGCGTAAGTATTTTGGTGTGGGTGCGGCTCGCACTGTGCTGGGGATACCCTCACTCCTTTCCCCGTCCCCGAATCCCCAAAAATGACGGGGTTACGACCATGAAAAATAAAGTGGAGTATGCTAACATGTGCATCAACAGATCCTTCACGTTCCTCCCTGGCGACGCGCCGAAATTCGTCACCGGATACAGCATCTGCATCGCCTTCACCATCCTGAGCATGGCTGCCTCGATCATTTACGGGTTCTGCTGCTGGAATGATAACAGGAGGAAGGATGCTAGGGTTGGAGATGATCTTGGGTTGACGGAGGATGAGAAGGCGGAGATGGGTGATCATTCGCCGGATTATAGGTATATGCTGTGAGTGGTTGATGTACCAGTCACTTACACGGTCACTTACACGGGGCTGCGACGATCTGCACCAATGATCACGACATGTTGTGCGATTTGAAGTCGCAGCTGGCCGCTTGCCCTCACGGCTTCAACGCTGAGAGTCCGCTCCTGTCAATAATACCCGATATTGAATATGAGAACAAGTATGAAAGTCGCTTACGCTGGGCCACACTCGTCTGAACACCTCACAACTAACGACAGCGCTGAGCTGTTGTCTTTGGATGATCCGATAGCCACTCTTTGCAACAACACAACTGCGTCACGCTGTCCCCGAACCCCTTCGCCACCCCCTCAGCCCAAAGACTAATGAATCGCCCACCCATCCTCCTCCATCTCCAAATTCACCCCATCACGATACGCCTCCAACTCCCCACCCAATCCCTCCCCCTGACCTTCACATCCCAATACTCCCCCATAACCCTCTCAAACCGATCCAACGCCCTCTGCACAACCTTCGGCCTCGGCGGCCTCGACTCAGAAGGCCTCATTCATTCATACAACGACATGAGTTCAACCACAACACGTTTGTAGTGTTCTGGCGGTAGTGTTGTGGCTTTGCCGATGCTCAGAGTCAAGTCAAGCCATTTTTCGATGAAGGCGGTGCGGAAGGTGCTTTGGGAGTGTTTGAAGACGAAGTTATATCCGCGCGGATCGTGACTTCTGACCCGTACAGCTGGGGGACGATGGATTGGGCCGTCTCCGACCCTGTTTTCGAGTTCTTCGAGGTCGGAGCAGGACCAGATGTTTTGCACTAAGTCGCCGAAGAAGTCGAGGATCCCTTAGTCGAGGGGAAGGTCTTCTCTGGCTTCGCGGTCGTTGTAGATAAAGTACGACGGGTTGCTGCTTGCTGGATCGTTGACAGCGATAGAGGTGTCTCGGTTGAGCGTGCAGAATTTCCAACGACGGGGTGGTCCTGTAAGTGGCCAGAGGAACATCTCCTCCGCAAACAAACTCAACGTAGCAATACGCTTCATCTCCCTCAGCCCGAAACCCTCGTTCGTCTGACCGACATGGACCTGCAAATCATACTCCTTTTGCAAAAAGATTTCCTCCCCCGCCTGCCTATACACCCTCCCAAGCACATCCATCAACGCCGGATACCCACGTACAATCTGCTCCTCCCCCATGATCGGCGTCTTCAACTTGACCGGAAACGCACCAAACTCCTCCTTCACATTATCCTCACATATCCTATACTCTAACTCTTCGAGACACCAGTACGCGAACCGCTGCTGTTCGTAGAAATAGTCATGCTCTGAGAGTGTGGCACGAGCTGACTCGGAGTAAATTCTGCGGGAGTGGTAGCAATCCCTAATTGCGGTTGGGTAACGTGCGGCTGCTAATGCGCGATAGACTTCCCAAAGGGTGAATGATTCTTCGGCGGGTGGGTAGGATGTTTCGGGGTTGTAGTTGGCGTTGCAGGGGAGGGCGAGGTCGAATGTCAGGCCGAATTGGAGTTGGGGTGGACGGCGGCCGTGATGTGTTGTTCGGCCCCATTGGTGTTGTGTTGATGATTCCCCTTGAGACATATTGATAATGTGATAGAACGTGGGGATGAGGATGTACTTTGTTGAGGCTCATGGAGAGTCGTGGGAGCGAGAGATACGACAGGATAGGAAGAACGGGAAGGTGCGATTACCAGGACGACAACCTGAGCATCTTAAAGATCGCAGCTCGCAGACATCATCAAGTCACGCAGCCGCCACCACCCTCAAGGATTACAATCGTAGAGTGAAGCAGTCATCTTTGAAGATGATGCTGTGACATCCAGCAGTTCGATGGCGCTTCCATGACATGGGCAGGAGCTCACGGATTCACTGCACGACGATAACACCATACCATTGGTACAAGGAAGAATTGCAACAATTGTAGCAGTACCAGTCAAGGACGTGAGTCAGTGACAAAATTATCCTTTTGCAAGACTTCCGTGGACACAAGTTCGCTGATGCACAGGGACAGCCATGTATCCTGTCAATCTCCACACCGCCAGGAATGGGAAAGGCATTGGCGGCAACACATCTGCAATTGAAAATAAACCTTCTACTTGCTATTTCACTTGCTATTTCACCTACTCTTGACTTTCAGATGAACATGTCAATCAAATTGGGGAATTGTCTTGACAAAGCTCGAATCGACAGAGACAAAGACAGCTGAAACGACGCCCTTCAACGTTCTCGTGCGAAGCTGAGTGGAACCCGTGCTCTAGCTCATCGACGGATCCGAATCGGTTTTCTCATCGAACCCACCTTCGACTCGCGGCTTTACCGATGTGCCGCTGAATACGAGGCCTGTTCACAGATGCCTGGTCTGCAGGTAAGCTTCTTTCTTGACTTTGGCCTAATGCAAGACTGCCCGTCCATCACCCTCACCACTCGTGTAAGCACCACATCCGCCTCGCAGCATGCATGTTCACGCGTGTAAACCCCTGCTTGGACGATAACGAAGCCAAGCCCCTTTTCGCTTTTATCTCGTCCATTTCGGTCAGTTTGCTGATCTGCCTTCTCCTGTGGACCTAGGGCGTGCCATCATGGATCTTGACCCTGGTTCCTTGATCCATCCTCCTCTGCAAGTGGACCTTGTTTGGTCGTGTTCCCGAAGAACGAGAGGGAACAATGGAGCCAGCAGCGCTTGGGTCGCTTTTTGACGATGTGCCGTCATGAGCCGTAGGACTTGCTGGCCTTGCACTCCGTACCTCTCCTCCGCTTTTCTTCTTTCGTGCATCGTTTGAAGGAGGTTGAAGGAGTCGCGTGTATACATATCGCCAAGATGAAGGTCTCAGCATCCTCTGCCGTGCTCGCCACAGCCGCACTTCTCCCCTCCACTCTCGCCCAACAAACGACAAGCACATGTTCATCCGTTCACATCTTCCTCGCAAAAGGCAACAACGAGCCATACCCCGGTCGCCAAGAGAAACTCGTCGCCTCCATTTGCGGCCAAATTGACGACTGCGACTATGAAGACATCCAGATGCAGAACATGCTCGAGGACGAGTACTGCGGTGCAGTCGAGGAGGGAGCGGTCAATGGCGCCGCGCAGATCAAGGCGTACAACAAGAAGTGTCCTGACACAAAGTTGGTTGTGAGCGGGTATAGTCAGGGTGGACAGGTTGTGGGAGATATTTTGGGCGGTGGCGGTGGTGTATTCTTTGAGGATTGTGTGCAGAAGCCGAACCCTCCGCTGGACCGTTCAACCGACGCTGGGAAGATGAGTAGGTTATCATGACCATGACAAGCATGACAAGAATGGAACTGACCAATTTGCAGTTGTGGCTGCCATGATCTTCGGCGACACACGACACACCACCAGCCAATCTTACAACTACCTCTCGGGCGGCTCCAAGGACGGTCTTTTCCCCCGTCCTGGTGATCAGATCGCGCGTCTTCACGACTACGCCGACGTCCTGCGCAACTGGTGCCCTGATACCGATCCGATCTGCGCACAGGGTGACGTTCCCGAGACTCACCTGAACTACTTCGATATTTACTCCGATGAGGCTGGTGCGTGGGTCAAGAGCAAGGTCGATGCGGCTTCGGATGGGGAGTCTTCGTCGTCGAAATCGGCGAGTACGACTAGTAAGAAGGCTGAGGAGACGTCAACGGAAGCTGAGACTACGACTGAAGCTGCGGAATCTTCGACTACTGAGGTCTCTGAGGAGTCAAGTACTGAAGAGGCCGAGGGCTCAACTTCAACTGAATCTGCCAAAACTACGGGGAGCACCTCTCAGAATAGCTCGTCAGACGCTTCTAGTACAGCTGAGGCGACGACCTCTGACAGCAGAAACTCGGACAGCAATGCTGATGAGACCACCTCTTCCGGGTCAGCAGCTGAGACGGAGGACGACGATGATGCGGCTGGATCTCTTGAGCCTTCACTCTGTTTGATGGCTATGGGTATGCTTGCCGTGCTTGGTATGTAACGTGATGGTGATGTCTGGTGGGCTTGTAATGGATGATGTATCTGGGTTCGAGGGTGAACTCTTGAATATACATAGAATATATATAATAGATTATGGTACTTACTCCAATGCGCGCGCTGATTGCATTGCCAAGCATGGCCTGATATGCCTGCTTTCGTGAACCAGCGTCACCCCCGCTTCAGGTAGCATTCTCGCTTATATCAATTCCAGGGCAATTCGGGAAGGATCAACCAACGTCATTCAATCCCCTCATAAACAGCCCACGTCGATTTTCGAGATCCTCCGCGTCTGGAGTCTCAGAATTGTCATCAACACAGACGTCAACGGCGTTATGAGACTCGGCCATCCAAAGGGCCCCTCCGGCCGGGCAGCCGTTGCAGGGGCAATGTCACTGTTGGATCTCGGCGAGGACATTCTCGCACTGATCATCGAAGAGCTTTCAGCCACGAGCTCTCATTCTGTCCCGTCACTTGCCCTTGTACACTCGACGTGCGCCCGTCTCGCCCGTGGCTGCTACTATCGCAAGGTCGACTTTGACCACTCTTCGGTGGCACGTGAACGACTGTGTGCTATTAGGGACAAGCAACTGCTCTCTTCCGTGAGATCTTTCATCATTCAGTCCACAAATGAATGGGATGAGTCACACGACTGGGTTTTGCTAGGCAAACTCCTTCCCGAGATGACAGGTCTGCGAGAAATTACCATTCCATCAAACGACGTGCCCTCAGGCATTATCCAAACGATCAGAAGCTTCTCCAAAGCTCGGCTCCATCTACTTGCTAGACGGTTCAGTGAGGAAGAATGCCACCGTCTGGAACAGTTCACGAACGTTGCTCAACTCTACTCTCTCGATCTGCAAGTTGCGACCAACTCTGGCGACGTATGGAAGGCTGCGACCAAAGCGCTCAAGGCAATTCTACTCTCATGTCCGAATATCAGAATCCTCAAAGTGAACATTCATCCGCCGAGGAATACCTGCTTCATTGGTAGCCAATTACCTCCGGGATATCTCGGCTGTGGCTTCCGCGATGGAGAACGTCCGCCACCTCTCAAGGATCTAGAGCTTTTTCAGTACCCATTTGGCTGGAAGTTCAAAAATCAACAGGTTTGGGGTGGATATGCACAGAACGCTGAGAATGAGATGGAGTATTGGGCCCGGATGTTTGATTGGAGCAAGCTTCGACGTCTGAAGACGGCCGATGCCTCTTTCGCTGCGGCAATGATGCCGCATCTACCCGCCCTTGAGGATTTCGAGCTCGTAGATCTATTATTAAACGAGCGCGAGGAGTTCAAGGAAGTTCACGACACTGTTCCCACAGGACTTGAGCACATCAGCGCACCCAGTCTTGATTGCATTGGCTTGGAGAACCTCCTTCGACACGGTAGCCACTTGACCTCTTTGCGTCTTCATGACCCTACTGTCTTAAGCTACGAATGGAACAAAGATGAAGCATCAGTGGACGAGTCCTTTTTACGTGCAATCAGCCAAGGTTGTCCGAATCTCCAAGCCTTACACATCGACCTGGCTCGCCGTGGAGACTGGCCCTACCCCATCTTCGACGTTCTAGCCTGCATGCCCCGTCTTCGGGTGCTGACCCTTTACTGCGAGCTCGAAGACCAAACTGACGACGAGTCTTCAGACGGACTGATACATCCACTAGTGACGTTCGCCTCATGCAGCTCCATCTACGAATACCTTCAAAACCACCGCCCTCCAACTTCTACGCAGCCAACTCTTCAAGAGCTTTACCTCGTCTCAGGATGGCCTCCTCCTCCTCCCAAAGGCCGCGTCGATGCCAAAACCTACTTCTTTGCGAGGGATAACTGCGCAACGTTCAAATGCGCCCCGTCTGCGCGTGACGACGAAGCTGGACGAGGAGTCTTCGTCACAAGCTGCCTAGGTCTGAACGCGAGCATGAATAAGGCTCTACAAGAAGCTCTTGAGACTAGCAAAGCTCTCGAGAAGCGTCTACGAAACCTACCCAGCCGTCGATCAGGTGGTAAGAGTCCTGGTGAGAGCAGAGCTTATCAAACCGCGACGAAGAGAATTCGTGAGCTCGCAAGGCGACATGAATCATCGGACGTAGGTCGGCGGCTAAGGATAGCATGGGAGGGTCCGAATCCTGTAGATCCAGAGGAGTTGGAAGGACGAAGACAAGTTCGCGCCATGGGAGTTGGGTCTGAAGTGTATTGATCATTTTAGATTGGCAGACGAACATACACATGATATCTGGTCATGATGACGTAGGAGAGAATTGACTCAATTCACTGACGCTCTGCTTACACGACGGTATATATCGTCATGTTACTGCTTTTTGTTGTTTTGGGTCAACTTGAACCTATTCCAGCTTCGACTTGTTTGAACATGTTTAGTCTCAGTCTACCTGCTTTCTCGTTGTTCATGCCTAATATCATGATCCTCTTGTCATCGTTATTCACATTTTTGGTATCTCTATCCTTTGATTCATCTAGAAAACAGTCCCGACCTAAAGATCTTCATCCAGTCTCCGTTGATAGCAAGGCCACCCTGCAACAAACATCCTCGGTCAGCCCCGCGGAGCGATGTCGGTGACGGCCCCGCCTCAGACACACCCAGCGCGCGCCCTTTTGGTGGGAACATTCCCCGTATTGGTTCGTATTAGCGCCTTCTGGAACCTCTGGTGCCATATTATAAAAGGTTCCAAGCTACGCCATGAATCGGCGCCCGAATGCCTTCTCGTCAGGTGCATCCGCTGGATTCAGAGGATACAACTTCGGAACCCTCTCCTTGTACAACTCGCTAGACATCTCGCCCGCCATGCCCGGTGAAGCAGTCCTGCGCCATGCGCGCCGTGAGGGTGCGTTTCCTTGATTGTCCCGCCATGAGTGTCCTGTCTAACATGCCTTGTCTCCAGATGCCAAGCAGATCCTCGGCTTGATCCAGGAACTCGCCGACTACGAGAAAGAATCCGACGCCGTAGAGGCAACCGTCGAGTCCCTCCAGGCCACAATCGCCTTCGCAGCCGACGACGCCGTCTACGACGCCTCCTCCACACCCAAGACCGAACCCATCACATCCACCCGCCCAGCCCGCTGCCTCCTCCTCGTCAACCCTGACGGCACCGCCGTAGGCATGGCACTGTACTTCTACAACTACAGCACCTGGCGATCAGTCTCGAGCATCTACCTCGAAGATCTGTACGTCAAGGCCTCCGAGCGCGGCAAGGGCTACGGGAAGATTCTGTTGGTGGCTTTGGCGAAGGAGGTGCAGGCCATGGGCGGTGCAAGACTCGATTGGAGCGTGTTGAAGTGGAATGAGCCGAGTATCAAGTTTTATGAGAGCATTGGCGCTGTTGCGCAGAGTGAGTGGGTTGGTATGCGTGTTGATCGGGAGGGATTGACGAAGCTGGCTACTCTGCTTGATTGAGTGTGGCATCTATCGAAAATGACGGGGTATATGGCGTTATGTTACAGTTGTCATCCCCAATAGAAGATCTCAAAAACACTGAAGGCGATTATGCTTCTGGGAGCTTGCCATCGTCGTCGACTCCGTCAAAGACTGACATTTGCAATGCGCTCGGTGTTTTCGTTCTTGGCGCACCTCCACCCCATTTGTATACCAGCTCTGATGACTCTGCACCTTCATCGACGTACGGCGTGATCATCCACGTATGCTTGTAGGCGCGCCTGAACCACCTGGCCGGCGGAGTCCTTGGCTCGATGGAACGACCGAATGGACCGGCAGGGCGTTGTCCTGATCGGAGTTGGCGGTCTAGTCGCTTGCTCTTCTCAGCCTCTTGGATCGGGTTCATCGCATATCTTTCCCAGTCCCAATCCTGACTGTCCGCATTGTCGCTTTGTTGTGACTGCTGCGCGGGAACCCTTCGCCGTGGGATCTTCCACGCCTCATCTGTATCCTGAAGTCCACCAGCCAGTTTGCCGAGCAGCTCCCACTCAGACTTTTCCACTGGTGGCTCAACTCTTGAGACCTTGCTATCCCACCATTTCCCTTGTTTCGTGAAAGCCACGATTTCAGAAAGGGGCTTTCCCCATATGTTCTTCTCAGGGATGCTCGCCTCAATATTCGCACTGCCAAGTTTGTTGAGCGGCCATGTCGGAATAGCGAGGTTTCGCTCCGTTCTCTTCTGTGAGAGGACAGCGTCCTGCATCTTCTCGAGATCCCAGCGTTGGAAAGGGCGGCGCTTGGTTGGCCTCTCAATCGCCTCTGGATTCTCTTCGGCACGGGCTGCGGCAATGTCGAGATCAATCTGCTGCTTGAGGGCTTCTTCTAATTGTGCTGAGTCTGTAGGACCCTTTTTGAGAAAATGTCGATCCATCAGTTCATATCTGCGTATCCATGATCGCCCAAAAGCTTTTTGAATTAAGCGCAAGTACGCCGCCTTATCGCCAGCATGCGCTGCTCGTAATGTTCGCAAAGATTGCCGCGCTCTTTTGATGTGGTTCTCATCATGTTCCCCAGAGACTTTGTTCTGTTTGAAGCGCTTGACGACTGGCTCGCGAATGTTCTTTCGAATCGAAGGGGGTAGATACGATATCTCGCGGAGGATGTGTCGATAGGTTTGGAGGATACTCGTTTGGAGAGGAGAATGTGAGATAGCTTTGCGAGGTTGCACTCGCCGTGCGAGAATAGTCGAAATAGCCTCGGCGTGAGGCCGTAACTGCGACATAATGTGATGCGCAGCCTGCTGCGGCTTGAATGAGCGTGAGTACGGTTCGCCAAATACTGGTAGGTTAGGATCGTGTCGATCACTACATCAAAATGTATGCCAGTGCACAAGCCACACCAGTAGCTGCGTGCGCCACAATTAGTGGAACCCACAGCCGCGGCCTGTCTCAGCCACAATCCCATCGACGCGAAGTTAAAGTGCCCCGCGCCACAGCTACGCGTCCAAGACACGAAATCACGAAACCGACACGCCCTCTGAACCCAAGGATTCGGACATTCGCGTAGAGAGGTTCGTCAGACGCGTCTGTGGCTCCCCGCCCATGAACGATGCATGGTACCGGTAAGATGCAGGGCACATGGATTATGAACGTATGGCTTGGAATGACGGAGGTGAGACTCGGTTTTGGGCATAGGGTTTCGTGGTGGCTGAGATGAAGTCGGGGCATCAGCGTTTTATGAAAATAGTACATCAGGTCTGAGCATCTTTCTTCAAAACCATAGTATTCCAAACAAACAATTATCAAATCACGTTCACGATCTTCTATTCTAATCAATTGTCAGCCGAGTCAGTACCACTGCAGCAGAAACGAAGCGGTCGGTCGCACCTGCATATTTCCTTGTGCAGTAGCGAATTGCAAGGAACGCCCCTCCCTCGTCCTTTCCTCATTTGGCGCCACGGGTACGTACCCTTTTCGCGCCCATCCTCGCTTCTCTGCCTTTACCTTGTCCTCCGCTGGTCATCACCACCAACTTCCCCTCGGCTTCTTCAATTGTTCTTATAGCGCCCGATCTCATTCACCTCGAGCTTTCACGACTTCTCGAGGTTTTGCGCTTTCGGCAATCACTGACCGACCGAACGATCGGCTAATATCCGCCTTGATACCCCTGCCTCGGCGACTGCACTTCTGCACTGGTTATGCGCGCAGCCATCCCTCGAAACTCTATCCCTCTGTGACGAATTTATTGCACGAACAGGACTGGTCTTGCGCTCGTGATTCGAGTCGCTTTTGACGTTTGGGCATTTGCAAAATCGCAAAAATTGCGAGGCCTTACGATCAGCTGGCTGCTATCCCCAATTTCATTATCAGATCCTCCCGACAATTGTGACCACCTACCATGCCTTCGGCGTCACAATCGTCGCAACAGTCTTTCACCATGAGCCAACAGTCTCAACCGGGGATGCAAGGCTCCTTCCACAGGGGCTTTGGTGGAGCTGATCATGCACAAATTTACTCGGTATGTTCCTACCTAGGCCACTGCCAATACTATGGAACCACATTCACTGATACCGTTCCTGCAGGCTTCCTACTCCGGTGTCGATGTGTACGAGATGGAGGTGAACGGTGTTGCTGTCATGCGCCGTCGAAACGACTCGTGGCTCAATGCTACCCAGATCCTCAAGACAGCAGGCGTAGACAAGGGCAAAAGAACCAAGATACTCGAGAAGGAAATCCAAACAGGCGAGCACGAGAAGGTCCAGGGCGGCTACGGAAAATACCAAGGAACATGGATAAAATTCGATCGCGGTGTAGAAGTCTGCCGGCAATATGGTGTAGAGGAGCTTCTCCGTCCACTACTCACTTACGACATGGGACAAGATGGCGGCATAGCTGGTCGCGGCGATTTCAACACCCCAACAAAGGAGCAGGCTATGGCCGCACAGAGGAAGCGAATGTACAGCAGTTCTGCCAATGGCACAGACGGACGGCCCAACGGGATGTCAGGCACATTCTTTAAGAACATCTCAAGTACGGCATCGCATGCCGTGGCAGCGATCAGCAAGGCACGATTCGACTCGCCCGCACCTCGAAGCCGCAATGGACCGACGAGAGCACCCAGCTTCAGCCGCCAGCCCTCGATGCAGAATGGGGATGAGTTCCCAGGAAACTCACAGCAGAGCTTCGCCTCGGATTATGGGCAGCAGGTCGACTCTGCATACTCGACGCAACAGCAAAGCGGTCCGGCAATGGTCCAGAACGACGAACCCCCGAGAAAGCGACAGAGGATGACGATGACCCCAGCGGATAGCTATGGCAACTTCAGCCAAAGCGTCGATATGTATGCGAATGCATTCCCCGGCTCACCTACAGAGCCCAACGACTCCTTCATGTACACACAGGGCGGACTTCAAGATCGGGATATTGGCGAGGATGGCAGTGCTCCCCTGCCACCACTCCCGTATGAGATGTCGCCGGATATTGAGCAGAAGCGTAACATGCTCATGTCTCTTTTCATGGACTCGAACGCTTCAGATGCAGAGAAGCAGCTCCAGTTGCGCTCATGCACTCCGCAAGAGCTCGACATGCCCATCGATCCTCAAAGTCACACTGCACTGCACTGGGCTGCAACCCTGGCTCGCATGCCTTTGCTGCGAGCTCTCATAGATGCCGGTGCTTCGCCACATCGCGTCAACAGCTCTGGAGAGACTGCCCTCATGCGAGCTTGTCTCGTTACGAACTCAGTCGAGCAAGGGTCGTTTCCAGATCTGCTTGAGCTCCTTGGTAGCACCATTGAGGCTCGGGATCACAAGAGCAGGACTGTGCTTCACCACATTGCCGTTACTAGCGCAGTGAAGGGCCGCAATACTGCTAGCCGCTATTACCTGGAGAGTCTTCTCGAGTGGGTTGTCCGTCAGGGCAGTGTCCCGAGTAGTCAGAACGCACCAACGAATGGAAATCTGCCAAGCAGCTCGCAATCAGCTATCCCCAAGATGGGAATTGCTCGATTCATGTCTGAGATCGTGAACGCACAGGATAGCGCAGGAGACACCGCGTTGAACATTGCCGCCCGCATCGGAAATCGGAGTATTATTTCTCAGCTGATCGAAGTTGGCGCCGATCCGAAGATCGCGAATCGTGTTGGTCTTCGACCGCTTGACTTTGGCATTGGTACGGACGACACTGAGCCCCAGACAAACGGAGACGCTGCAGCCAAAGCAGTGCTTGCGAATATCGCTGCCGAGCACAGCGCAGCCCCTCCTGTTCAGGCTGGCGAAAGCAGCGACGACATCATTGCCTGTGAGTATTGATTGCCCCTTCCCACCAGACCTCAACTGACATTTTGCAGCCATCACACAATTATTACGAGACACGGGTACTTCGTTCCAGCAGGAGATGAAGTCGAAGCAGGCCTCTATCGACGCTGTTCATGCGAACCTCCGTACAACATCATCACAGCTTGGTGACGCTCGTCGCGAACTGGAGCACTTGACCGCAACGCTCAAGAAGCAGTCTCTCGCACGTCAAAGAGTGGCCAACCTCTCACATGCTCGAGAAGACGAGCAAGTCCGTCTTATGCAAGACCAGTCTCGTGCATCTCAGCCCAATCCCTCTTCCTCATGGGAGACGGAGCTTTCCGTCATGCTTGAAGCTGCAGAGGAATCTGCCGCCAACGGTGCCGTTGGTGAGGGCATGCTCCCACCTAATTCCGTCCTCAAGGCGCGCATTCGTGCCGTCGAGAGCCGTCGGGACGTCACTCGCAAGATGGTCCAAGCTCTCAAGGGCCGAAGCCGAGACGTTGAAGTCAAGTACCGCAAGGTCGTCGCATTGTGTACCGGCACGCAAGAAGCGGAAGTCGACGCTGTTATTGACAGCCTGCTCAAGGCCGTGGAAAGCGAGAGCGACAACCTCGAGACAAGGCGGGTGAAGCAATTCCTCAATGGTGTTGAAGCAGTCCACTAGCCTGCTCATCCTTTCCACGGCGATGGACGGTGTACGAGTGCTAAACTGGCGTTGGTGATTTCTTTACACGGATACTGGCATTCGAATATTACGCATTTGCTTTTCTGCGCGAGGCGTTCGATACCTTGTTTTTCAATGATGTGCGGTATTCTGATTTGAGGCCTTCCAACATTTCATATTCCTTATATACTTCGAGGGCCGTCTACTGGTGCATTGCATTTGATACAGAGGGGAACGATCATCATCCATGCCAGGCCTTCAATATAATCAATGTCTTTGATGTTCAAAACCGTTGCGTTCCCATTCCGTGAGTGACCAGTCGATGCATTGCGCATTTTCACATTTCAGAGGTATCCATATATGAAGTCAACTGCCCGCTGGTAAAACTTATCGATCTGGTGCTAAATCTACTCCCATGAGCAGGCCAATATCAAATAACGCCACACGCCATGCAATGTGCTCAAATTCATCCGCCACCACCGGACCTCTTCTTGACCACAGCCATATCATCACCCTTCCTCACCCCCATAAACACCCTCCCACCTCCTCTCAACCTCCCCAACCCTTCTCTTCAGAGCCTCAATCTCCCCCTCCAACTCCTCTGCATTTCTCCCCAGAGCACTGACCTCTTCAAACCTCCTCGCCTCCCTCGCCGTCTTGATCATCCCCTCGACCATGAACTTCTGTTCCTCCAACACGACGAGACGCTCACGGAGTTGACGCTCTTCGGTCTCGAGATGGGAGACAACCGTGCTGGATGTGCTGGCTGCGTCGTTGTCGCCGTTTGTGGATGGGCTGGGTGAGGGGGTGCTGCTGGGGGACAGGACGAGGGAGTGTCGGAGGTGGGAGGATGGGGATGGTTGGGCGTGAGGGAGGAGGCGGGATGAGGTGGAGGAGTGGCTGTTGTTTCGGAGCATGGCGGGGAGGCTCTTTAGGGGTAGCATGTTTGTGTGTAGGAACCCGCTGGCATATGTGTAGACTGCCATTTGCAATCTTTGCTGCGCTGGACCTCCACCAGGCAAGTCTCTCATCCTCTTCGCCGCAGTCCCATACTTCGAGAAGCTGTCCACAAGCCTCCTTCTGATTTTTGCAGCTTCCTGGATCTGTGCATGTGTTGGCGGCGGCTTCGCGAGGTCGACTTCTCCGTTCTCACTCTTTTCTGGCTGTAGGGCTAATAGGGCGCGGTGAAAGGAAGGCATAAGTTGACTGATACCGCGCTCAAATTGTCGTAGGGTCTCGTATGCTCGTTGGTCTTGGGGCTTGTGGCTGAGAGAAGCGGCGAAATCGCGCGCGGAAAAGATGGTGTGTTTGCAGTCGCGACACATGCGGATGTCGATGCTCATATCATTGGTATTTGAGGACGGCTTCTCCGTGGCTTGATTTGCTATGAGGATATTAGTTTGCCGCCTCAATACACTTTTGGAAAGGGAGCGTACGATTTGAGACGTTGAGACCAACTTCGGATGAGCAGCCAGTCTGGGGATCAGCGCAGACCACACGGCCACATATCCTGCAGTGATGCCTCCTAAACGTCCAGGATCCGAACTCCTGCTTGCAAAAAGGACATGTTGAGACGGTGCTGTCCTCTTCCCATGTTACCACCGATTGTTCGATCAACTTTCGGGGGTTCTTTTGCCCCGCTAACGATGTGACCGGTGACAGTATCGACGAATTTGATGGCGAGGACACCTTGTCAGGCGGATTGGCAAGTAAGTGCGTGAGCTTCGTGAGGCGCTTCTCTAATCTCGAGACTTCGAGGGTCTGCCTCTCCACTCGGTTCCTCCTTATTTCCGCAAACATCGAAGTGTGGTCTGTGGTGACGCCGTTGTGATCGTTGTAACCTTCCCTCGATACGTAGCATGTCTCGCAGACTCGTGCCCAGTACCCACGCACCGGCTCGTGATGCGCACTTCGACTCAACTTCATCTGGTACATAGTATGTACCTCGCAGAAGAGCCGACCGCAATGTCTACAGTTGATGCTTCCCACCAACGGACCCAAGCTCTTCCCACATGTTGGATCGGTACAGTAATCGTTCGAGGTTGTTCTTTGCCAATGTGATCGCGTGATGAGCTCGTCTGGGTCGATAGGTCCTTCGAGAGGTAGTTTGCCGGGTGCGGCTGCGGCTGGGATTGGTGCCGTCTCGTTCGATTCGAAGACCTCGAGGCCGCGGATCTTGGAGTTGATGATTGACAGGGGTTGGAATCGTTTTGCTTTGAGGACTTGCTTGTCGAACCAGGTCTTAACTTCGTCCTGTGCTTCCTCGGGCAGCTCTTGATGTGTGTCGTCGATGTGTCTGTTAAGTTGCAACAGGGTCATCTGGCTACCATTAGCGCAACCTTCGGATCTATAATCTTTGCTGTCCTCACCATTTCTTCATTACATATTGGGCAAACAAGACCTCCGGTATCTGCACTGTCGGCCTTGCCCTGCGCGCCAACACTGATCGTCGCTCCAATGTCCTGCCCAGGTTCCGGGAGCCCGGAGCTCGGCGGTGACAAGGACGATGAAGCGAGAGAGACGGTACTCTCAGATGGCGCAAAGGGACTGACTGCTCGAGGAGCAACTGGCGGTGTCGGAGGCGCGAGGCCCTTGCCGCTTCCTAAGATGCGACCGCCGCCCAGCTTGCGCCCCGACATGGTGACGGATGTGAATGCGGCGTGGGCATGGGAGGCTGGCCTGGTTGAAGATGAGGATCGTTCCGTTTATCGAGAAGCCAGGCGAAAGACAAAGAGATGAGGCAGCTCGAGGAAAAGGAGAAGCTGCCCCAGGCTCTAGCGCAAAGGCAGCCGAGGACGTGAAAAAGGGCGAAGCGCGAAGGTTATGATTGTCTGGGGAACGATGCTCTGCCTCACTGCGCTTCGTCATGTCGAGGGGTACATGGCGCCGCGCGCTAAAGCGGTACTTGCTCTCCACCTGGATATGCACCCAAACTCAAGTACCTTTCTATCACATGTCAGGCGCCTTATCACCACTTTATCGCTGCTCTTATCGCTTATCTTTAGGCCGCTTCAAAGCTCCGAAACGGCGATCCAGCTCGACGAGATTCGACATCGTCACCACCACGAGCAGTTGCGCCGAGTCATTATGTCAAAGTCATTTCCACCTGTCCAGCCGGGCGGCAGCCTGATTCTGGCCTGGCAGATCAAGGACAAGAAGGTTCTTGTCGTTGGTGGAGGAGAGGTATGTTCGCCCAAGTACATTCTTTGATACCCGATGCGGCCATATGCGATTCTCAGAACTGATTTATGATGTATAGGTCGCCGCCGGGCGCATTCTGAACTGCCTCAATGCCGACGCCAAAGTCGTCGTCGTCTGTCCCAAGTCCGGTCTCAACCCTGAAGTCGCCCACCGCGTCGCCGAGAACCAAGTCACACACATCGATCGCCTATTCGAGCCCTCCGATCTCGACGATGCCGAGATGGTCCTCGTCGCCATCGACGACCCCGCCGCCTCAACAACAATATGGAAACTCTGCAAGGAGAAGAAGATCGCTGCCAACATTGCTGATGTACCACCAGAGTGCGACTTCTACTTTGGTAGCGTGCACCGAGACGGCCCTCTTCAGATCATGGTCAGCACGAATGGAAAGGGACCCAGATTGGCGGCTTCGATCAGGAAGTCCATCGCGAGCGGGCTGCCGAAGAACGCGGGCAATGCGATTGAGACCATTGGTGAGCTGCGAGGGAAGCTTCGGAAGGTCGCTCCGGCATCGGAAGAGAGCCCGAAGAGGATGCGATGGTGAGTTTCGCCGACGGCCCGAACCGAAGAGGCCAGTACTTACAATGCACAGGATGATCAAAGTCAGCGACAAATACAACTGGGAGGATATTTGTGACCTCACTCCGGAAGATATGGAGCACCTGCTCCTCTTCTACCCGGCCAACAAGGTCCCTCCCATGGATGTTCTTAAAGCGCTTCGCGGAGGAAATGCAAAGTCACCCAAGGACCTCGACGTCTTTGACGGTTCATTTGGCTTCAGCATCTGATACGCGCGGTATTTGTACGACAATTCGATTTAGTGGAGTTTGGGACATGGGAGCCGGGCATATACACCACAGTCATACATATCACTCATTGGGCGCACCACTCGATATTACTCGACTATATCCAGTCAATGAAATCTACATTTTCGTATCCAATATTGCGCGACTAACGAACTCCTGCAGAAATGAGACTAAGTGCTAAAGATATGACAATCCCGTTATGATGTTGACATCTCTCCCTGACAAATACAAATCCAAGGACTCTTTCCCAGGCAGTGTTCATCCGATGTATCCGCCCGCCGTTTGCTAGACATGTCGACCAAAACGAGACAGAGACTCTAATTTTGAGAGCCGAGACAGACTGTCCACAGTTCAGCGAGTTACTGGGCCTCCTCCTTCTTCTCGCTCAACTTCCTCTGCCACTCCGCCTCGGTAATCTTCGTCGCCTCCTTCGCCCTGCGGTTCTTCGCAAAGTTTACCACCGTATTGTTCCTCTTTGACTTGACCTCATGCATCGGCTGACAGGCTACGCGATGAATCCACGACATAGCCGATCCCCTAAGCGACTTGTACACCTGCTTCGAGCTCCTCAAGGTCTGCACAATAGCATCCACCCGTTCCTGCAGGCTACCATAGGGTTCCTAACCCTGGTCAGCCGTGCTGTAAGGCTGGACGCTGAGCTTGCCCTGTTGAGCTTGGATGGCGGCGTCGAGGAGGTTCGAGGCCATTTGCTCGATGATGTAGTCTTCGGGGAAGGCGCTGCCCATCAGACGGTGGTGTTGGGTGTCTACGTCTGGAATGAGTTTGGCCAGACGAGAGGGGGAGGGACGGAGTTCGTCGATGGAGGCGCCTTTTAGGCCTTGGTGACCGGCGTCGAGTCGGTTCTGGTAGATTTCATCGAGGAGCTGGTCCCGGAAAGGAGGTTCGACGACCTGAGTCCACTCGGTGATGTTGTCCCAGTCACAGATGGCGTAGAAGATCTGCGAGCAAAGCAGGAGGTACTGAGGATCGGCGTCTTTTGTGTTGAGATCTGGGAAGGTCGCGTCGTCGAGGGGAGTGGTTGTGACACGTGGGTGACCGTGGGAGTGAGCGCGACGCCAGGCTTCGTCGACTTCACGGGCTTGAGTGATGTTCTTGGCATAGCCATGGAAGACCTTCGTCTTGCGTTTCTTGTTCTGAACGATTTCGACCTTCCAAGGGACGATTTCGGGAATGCGGTTCGCTTGAGGGTCCGCGGCCTTGCTGGCACGTTGGGGGCGACTGGGACTGTAGCCTTGGTTGCGAGCGTCGTAGTTGGCCTTCCATTGATCCGTGACGACTTGCTCGGTAAGACCACGGGGTGTCATCTCCAATCTCTTTGAGGGTCTGTCAAAGCTGTCGCCGAGGGGTGAGACGACCCGCTTGCCTTCCCCGTTGACGGTGTAGCTCGGTGTCATGGGCGCCTCGGGAGCAGTGGTGTAAGTGAACTGACCAAAGCATGGAGAAGGACTCGTGTCGCCAAGAGTTGGAAAACTAGTGTCGCCGACCTCTGGGCTACTAAACGAAGCCATGTCGGAAGGGGTCATCATGCTGGTGCCTGCTGAGCTGAGATTGTACGTCTCATCATACAACCGACTCATGGCTGCCGTGTCGATGCCAGACAAGAAGCCTGCGCCTTGGTCCTGAGGACCAGTGGGAGCCAAGAAACCAGGATTGGCCCAGTTGTTTCCGGACATGTCGAAGCCAGTCGTCTGAGGGTTTGGACGAAAGGGAAGATCCGTCATGCCCGCCCCATCGAGGCCGAAGGTGTTCATATCGAACGAAGACAAGTCAGCAGTGAATGTCTGATCAGGCTGATAGATAGAATGAGGAACGTCCGAATAATCAACATCCTGTCTCGTGCTCCATTCCTGCTCCTGCTGAGGCAAGGAAGAAGCCATGATGTCAAGATGTTGAGAAAGTAAAGAGCAGTAAAGGTAAGAGTGCAGTAGTGAAGATAGGAGTAAAGATGCTGAGAATGATGAAGAGAGAAGACGGAAGCAGACGAGGTGATGGAAAGGTCATGAAGGCTGCTACTTATGCTTCTCACCTGAAGGAAGGAAAAGTTGGATTGAATGAGCAAGCAAGCATGGTGAATTCACCTGGGAGGCTGAGTAGCTGCCTGGTCGCCCAATAGGCCGTCTGGATGCGTCGATGAAGCCGTCACCAGACATGTTTGCTACACTTGAGGATCCATTCCTTTGAGGAATGGCTCTGTCAAAACACTTTTTTAACTTTTCAAAGAAAGTCTAGCTACAAATGGGCGTCGGACGGAGAGCTGATCGCCGTGATTTTCATGGTATATTTCGTTTTTCTGTGTCTTCCTTCGTCGTGGAGCTATGCCTGGCTGGCTAACGACAGTAAATAACCACTCAACGCGAATGAAAGGTTTACAAAGCGAGAGTAGTGGGAAAAGATTCTCGGAGGGTAATGTTCCTTGTGTGATTCTCATGATACGATTCAATCTTCCGTAACTTAGCTAACCGTTGTGATACAGATGGCTGGCTGGCCGGCCTGAAGGACCACTGGGCAAAAATTACACAATTTTAAAGAAGAACCTATCCGAAGACACTCTCGGAGGTTCAGATAGCAGGTAGAATAGCAGATCAATTAGCAGCTAGAGTAGTAGGCAACATAGTAGGTAAAACAGCAACTAAAGTAGTAGGTAAGATAGTAGGTAAAAGGAGTATAGGCTAACAGGCTCGGCAGCAAGCCCAAGAATCAATCGATTTTAACTGTGAGAGAATTCATAATTTCTTATTCATATTGCTATAGAATCCATGCCATGCCGTTATGCTATGGCCAATATGCACGCAAACTCATGCAATCAGACCTCTTCGAGTGCCAATCTACCCGCCATTACCCATGTTCTTCTTTCCTAGTTTGGCTGACAGCATTCAGTCCTCAGGAAAGGACTGTTTGTTCCCGTAATCTCCTCATTCTGGGGACTAAGGATCTTCAAAGACCCAGCCGCAATGCCTCCAATATTCACCACCGCAAACCGTACCGGAACACAACCCGATGCCTCAATCGTAAGCTTCACAGTCCTAGCGTTCGGATTACCGCTGTAAATTACCTGGACGTCGGAGTTGGCTCTGTTCCAGGTATTACCGAGTGCCTTATTCCCAACCCAGAGATTTTCCAGGTCATCACCGTAGCCGACCTGGAAGGTGTATTCACCAGAGATTGGAACGTTGAGATAGCCGAACCAGACGAGTGCTTGGCGGGACATTGAGGTCGTAGGACTAATTTGCACACCGTACGCGCGGTTGCCGACGGGGCTGTCGAAGACGATCGTTCCGGTGAGGCCGTTAGCGTAGGATAGCGTGGACCGAACGGTGTTGTATTCGACGAGGTTGACGTTGTTCCAGGGTGTTGGGTAACTGTTCCATTGGAAGCCTTGGTTGCCGCATTCGGGGATGGGAGCTTGTTGCTTGCAAAGACCGTCTGCTGTGTCGCAGTATTCGTTCGTTCCTGTGCAGTCTGTACTGGCCAGGCAGCGTGGTACGCAGGCTCCTGAGTCGGTGTCACATCGCTCCTTGGAGACATCGCAGTCGTTATCCGCGCGGCACTTGGACTTGCATTTTCCAGTCGTCGTGATGCATATTTCGTCAGTGTCGCAGTTGCTATTGGTCAGGCAGCGAACATTGCAGAGGCCAGAGTCGGTATCGCAGTACTGCGTGATGGCACAGTCCGTGTTTGCCGTACACTTTGGCAAACAAACACCACTGT
Organism: Sarocladiaceae sp. CBMAI 1973; assembly: GCA_021347865.1. Classification (NCBI taxonomy): domain Eukaryota; kingdom Fungi; phylum Ascomycota; class Sordariomycetes; order Hypocreales; family Sarocladiaceae; species Sarocladiaceae sp. CBMAI 1973. The sequence continues at coordinate 54,276 of WNLN01000188.1, forward strand.
CTGTATTACAATATTGAGAGGTCTCGCAGTCGGTGTTAGCTCGACATCTTGGGCCGCAGACACCAGTGTCAGTATCGCAGCGATCGTCTGCATCGCAGTCATTGTTGGACTGGCAGCGAGCGGTGCATAGACCGGAGGAAGTTTCGCAGTATTGTGTCGCGACGTTGCAGTCCAAGTTAACCTTGCACTTGGGAAGACAAACACCACTGTCCGTGTTGCAATACTGGTTGTCTGGATCTTCGCAGTCGTCGTTTGATTGACATCTCGGACCGCACTCGCCTGTGTCCGTATCGCATCTGTCATCCGCGTCGCAGTCATTGTCCGACTGACAGAAATCGGTACAGACACCAGTTGCCAGGATGCAATACTGCTCAAGACTGCAGTCGCTATTGGCATCGCACTTCGGAAGACAAGCACCGCTGTCAGTGTTGCAGTACTGCGTATCCGCGTCGCAGTCGTCGTTTGCTGCACATCTCGGGCCACAGATTCCGGTGTCAGTGTCGCATCGTTGATTCTCTCCAGTGCAGTCGCTGTTCCCAGTACATTTCGAAAGACAGGCGCCGTTGTCCGTGTTGCAGTATTGAGACTCAGAACTGCAATCCGCGTTGGAGGCACATCTCAAGCCACAGATGCCAGAGTCAGTGTCGCATCGCTCATTGGCGCCAGTGCAGTCACTGTTCTCTGTACACTTTGCAAGACAAGCGCCGGTCTCAGTGTCGCAGTAATCGCCTTCATCTTCGCAGTCTGAGGAAGATTCACACTTCGCCACGCAGAGTCCTGACTCGGTGTTGCACCTTTCATCGTCGTCGCAGTCTCGATCAGCAAGACATCTCGGGTTGCAGATGCCAGTGTCCTTGTCGCAATACTCGGCAGCATCGCAGACACCAGGGTTCAAGTCACAAGTCGGACTGCAAATTCCACTGGCCGTCTCACAGACTTGTTCGTTGCCGCAATCACTATTCGTGAAGCACTTGGCTATGCAAAGACCAGCCTCAACATCGCATCGATCCGTAGAACCGCAATCTGAGTCTTTCATACATCTCGGCACACACTCTCCGTTGGTATAATCGCATACCTCTTCATCCTTGCAATCCGCAGTTGTCTTGCACTCAACATCGACGGGAATGGCAACACACTCCCTGGTCTGCGCAATGCAGAGCCTGTTATCGGGACAGTCGGAATTGACCGTACATGGGGGAGTAACGATGGATTGTGCGCAAGTTCCCTCGTCGCAGTATTGGTCGTCTGCACAGTCCGAGTTCGTTGTGCATGAATTTGGACGGTTGACAAGGAGGCATGTGAGGGCCGGACCACAATAGAAATTTGCCGCACAATCGTTTGTGTCGGTGCAGGATTGGGGAGGAGCAATGTCTTCACAGACATTCTGCGAGTTGCATTGTTGGCCTTGTGAGCAGTCGCTGCTGGCGCTGCAACTCGTCCCATCGTCGTTCTCGCACACTCCCGCTTCGCTCAAGACTTGGCCTTGCGGACAAGAACCACTTCCAGGCGTGGTAGTCTCATCAGTCGGAGGCGCAACATCCTGGCATACGCCTTGGGAGTTGCACTGTTGCTCAATGCTGCAACCGGTGCTACCCTCGCATTCAGGACCAGAGGTGGCCTCACAGACTCCAGCCTCGCTCAGGACCTGGCCTTGCGGGCAGGTAGGATCAGCACCGCCTGTTTGAGTATCAGGATCAGTTGGAGGTGCAACATCCTGACAAACACCCTGAGAGTTGCATTGCTGGCCTTGGGTACAATCGACACTGCTCTCACAGTCCGGTCCAGCAACGGCCTCGCAGACCCCTGATTCACTCAGAGTCTGTCCTTCTGGACAACCCGAGCTTCCGGGATCAGTCGGAGGTGCAACATCCTCACAGATACCCTGAGAATTGCACTGTTGGCCTCTGTCACAGTCAATGCTGCGATCACACTCCGGTCCAACGGTAGTCTCACAAACTCCCGCGTCACTCACGACCTGTCCATCGGGACAGGTCGGGTTATCAGGATCATCAGGAGGAGGACCGATGAAAGGCTGGCATATACCCAGAGTGTTGCAGATAGATCCGGAAGCACAGTCGCTGTTCGTGTCGCAATCTGGGCCTGAATCTTGCTCGCAGACTCCGTTTCTTCCACAAGACTCTCCACTGCGACACTCGAAATCTGTTTCGCAGAGGCCTGTTCCTGTGACGGGTTCATCTGGTGGCGGGCCGATGAAGGGTTGGCAGATGCCGAGTGTGTTGCAGATGAGGCCGTCGTCGCAGTCTTTGTTGGCTTCACATGTAGGACCCGACTTCTTCTCGCACACGCCGTTCGTGCCGCATGCCTCGTTCGTGCCACAATCAGTGTCAGTCTTGCAGAGACCGCTTCCTCCACCGTTTGTCGGATCACCAGGTCGCGGCCCAATGAAAGGTTGACAGACGCCCAAAGTGTTGCAGATGAGTCCGTCGTCACAGTCTTTGTTGCCCTCACAGGTAGGTCCGGATTTCTTCTCGCAGACATTGTTCGTACCGCAGGCCTCTCCGGTACCACAGTCGCCGTCGACTTTGCAGAGGCCACTGCTTCCGGCCGTACCGTTGCCGTTGGGAAAGTTCCCGATAAATGGTTGACAGACGTCGAAAGTGTTGCAGATCAATCCCGGTGAGCAATCGCTGTTCGCCTTACACGATGGCCCAGCCTTGAGTTCGCAGACACCGTTTGAACCACAAGCCTCGACTCTTGAACAATCGGCATTTGTCGTGCAAAGATTGCTGCCGCCTCGGCCAGATCCCTTGTTCCCGCCGGCCTTCTTCTTCCCGTTGACTCCCTTGCTGCCTGGTCGCTTCCTTCCACTCGCGCTCACGGCACTGCATTCTCCATTGGGACAAGGAACAACAATCTCAACAACCTTGCAAACATCGCAAGGTTTCAAGCCGTATTTGAACTGCCCATCACCAGCTTGTTGACATTTTGCTTTACGGCAAGGGCTGTCCAGCCACAAAAGCTCACAGCTATCGCAAGGGCGATATGGGTATTTGCCATAAGTATCGCAGCCGTCACCATCGCAGGGTGTGTCGAGATGGACCTCCTCGCATTCCTCGCAGGCTTTCCATTGATATTTAGCTTCGAAGCTGGGTTTACCGGTTGGGTGACTTGTAGGGAGACCGGTTGGGCCACAATAGGCGTTGCATTGGTCGAGAGGGAGGTATCTTGTGCTTGTTTCTGTGACTGTCCAGGCGAGGTTATTGTACTCGTGTGTAATGTTCAAGCCGCCGTATGCTGAAGCAGGCGATGCAAGCAAAAGGGCTACGACTCGAGCCGCAAGGCCACTGCCTTGGTGCTGCCGATTCATGGGCATCCTCAGGTCTCACCAATCGCTTCAAGTCCTGTAATGTCTCGAGCCAATAAGAGCACAGCTCACACACTACGAGTCCCGGAGCGCGCTCCGCGAACCTAATCAGAGGGGATCATGATCTTATACACAGTGCCCGGACCTCGAGTCCGCCCTCCTTGATTGGGCGCGCGTTGCCTGTACGCGGACATTCGACGCGGCGTACGACGCCCTTTTCCCATACGACGCGGTTTCCCGTTCAACACCGGCATTGTATGAGAATTCCCATGTCTCCACCAGTCTTGGCATTCTTGAGCTGTCTTGGACAAATATCGACTGAGGGTCGTCAGAAGCTGTGCAGCGTAGTTGGTCCGGCAGTTGAGCTGTAAGGAATGCGGACCTGAAGAGGGCTACTTGTCGATGCGAGACATTGAGCTTCCCACGACGTATATGATTGGACATGTGCCAACCACTGAACAAAATCTCCCTACCAACATTCAATTGCATCCCTCGGCTAGCATAGGGCAAGGCTGGTGGCTGGCTACCAAGCCGGCTATTGGATGCGATCGAGCCGTGTCTTAGATCGGCACGGCTCAGCCCTTCAGGGTCTTCTTGCATGCCCTCGAACTATGTCTGTGCGTGAAATTCTCTTAGTAAAACCAGGCACACCCTGAATTCCAGTGAAGAACGCAGCTCGGCCGAGTAATCAATCTCATAGCCGCCTTGGACTCAGGGGTGATCAAGCCAGTCTCGGCAAGAATCGTCTGAGAACCCTCGAGGCCGGCTTTGATCCTAGTCAGTACGGTACTCAGGGAGTGTCACACGCCAAACGCCCACTGGTATGCGTACGTCGTCAGCCGTCATCTTAAGGTCAATAAGTTTGGGCTAGGCAAGAAACCACTCAGCTGTTGTCCTGCCTCCAGCGTGCGCAAGGTCGATATAAGATTGACGATGCTCATCAGTGATAATACCGAGCGCCAAGTCTATTTCCGCTGTAATGGAGGAGTGCTTCACGATAATCAGATCGAGCATTATCTCGCGCTCCTCCTGGGAGGGGTCTGTTCACCCACGGATCCCACAGGAGGAGCGCATTGGGATCGTGTACTGAGTAAGCCAGGAAACTGCAGATTCATTGGAGCCTTGAACCGACGAAGGCGACCCTGAGCGTATTCCTATCTGAATGGTATCTGTCTGCACGGTGCCTTGGTTTATTAAAGTTGAAAGGAATTAATAGTAGGTGAAATCCCACGTAAAATGGCAGGTAAAATAGTAGGCAAAACAGGTGGCAAGGGTCATACGTATTACGACATCAACCTAAGTCAATGCCGATAGTTTTCTCAGTCAGCAGAAGGGCGAACGGAGATAGTATCTGCATGACTGTGAAGCTGACTTGCGCAGTAGTCAGGCACGAAAAGGTTTCGTGGCTTGCACAAAGGAATGCCGCCCTCGGCATTTACAGTTAACGTCAACTGACACCCATCTTGTGACACACTCAACGCCATCGACAGTATTAAGATTAAACTAAATAACAATCACTTCACCTCCCTCGTAAAGACCGGTAGGGTATCTAGCGGCGTCTTGACAGTAACAGTCTTGCCGCCACTGTAGACCGTGCCATCAGTACCAGTCCACTCCACTCCCTCTCCAGGGAGGTAGACCTCACGAGTCTCCATCTTAGCGTAGAGAACAGGCGCCACGAGGTACTTTGGACCGTACATGAACTGATCCTCGATTTCCCAGCACTTAGACTCTTGCGGGAAATCGTAGAAGAGCGGTCGCATGATGGGGTCTCCATGCTCGTGCGCTGCCTTCATCAACTCCCGCGTGTAATCCCTCATGGCTTCACGGATGTTGAGATATTTCTTGCAGATACCGTATACCTCCTCGCCATATGACCAAACCTCATTCGGCCCTCCCGACAGGCAGTGGCTGCCACCAGTCGTGCCCAGACGGGGTTGCTTCGGCTCGCGATCACCGTGGAGTCGCATAACTGGACAATAAGCGCCCCATTGGAACCAGCGAACGAAAAGCTCTCTGAAGCCAGGGTCGTCATTGATACCGCCGTGGAAGCCGCCGATGTCAGTCGTGAACCAGGCGAAACCTGCAATACCCATGTTCAGGCCAGCAGCGAGTTGATTTCGCAGACTGCTCCAGCTGGATGCGATGTCACCGGACCAAACTAACGCGCCGTACTTTTGGCTACCAGCCCATGCGCATCTAAGCAGGTTCACGATCTTATCCTCTCCTGCTTCCTTGAGACCCTCGTAGAACCCACGAGCGTAGTCAGACGGGTAGAAGTTGCCGACGCTCAAGTTCGGTCCAAGGTGGTAGCGGTAAATGTCAAAGTCATACACGGAGTACTCAGGCTCAGCCTCGTCAAGCCAGAATACCTTGATACCCTTGTCGTAATAGTTCTTCCTAACCAGATCCCAGACGTATTTTCGAGCGTCCGGGTTCGTGGCGTCGTAGTGGACGGGGCCGTGGTGAGCTTCCATTGACATGCGGATGCCGCGGTCTTGGCGGATGAGGTAGCCCTTGCGTAGAAGCTCGGTGTAGTTCTCGGATGACTTTTCGACTGTGGGCCAGACTGATATCATGAGTTCAACTCCCATATCCGTAAGCTCCTTGACCATTGCGTCTGTTACATGTCATGTGAGGTCAGTACATCGGACGGCAAAATACACATGGGATGTATGTTCTTGGTCTTGGTCAGACCTGAGGCAGTGACGTACCTGGGTCGGGCCAGAAAGTCGGGTCGAAGCGCCAGTCTCCCTGGTTTGGCCAGTGAAAGTAGTCAGCCACAATGAGATCGAGTGGTAGTTCCCGCCTCTTGTATTCTCGCGCCACCTCAAGCAGCTCCTCCTGTGTTTGGTATCGCAGCTTGCACTGCCAGAATCCCAGCCCGTACTCAGGCATCATTGGCACGCGGCCTGTAACCTGAGTATACTCGCGGACAATATCTGAAGGCGTATCTCCAGCGACAATCCAGTAGTCTAATGTGTCGGTCGACAGTGCCTCGAATGTCGTCGTCAAGCTGCTAAACACAGCACGACCAACACCAGGGTTGTTCCACAGGAAGCCATACCCAAGGCTGGACAGAGCAAAGGGGACCGAAGCTTGTGAATTGCGCTGCGCAAGTTCAACATCAGCACCCTTGAGGTTCATAAATGGCTGCTGATATTGTCCCATGCCGTATATGCGTTCTTTTTGATCTTGGGATTCGAAACGCATCGTCAGGTGGTAGTCGGCCGAACCGAGACGAGGCTTCCATTCGCGCGCCTGGATCCGCAGAGAGCTGCACTTGGGATCCAGAATATCGAGGCGGTGACGAGCATACTCTTCAAGCAGCACTTTGCCAGTCTCAGTATTGGAAATGATGATCTTTCCTCGACGGCTAA
>WNLN01000189.1:0-60034 GCA_021347865.1 Sarocladiaceae sp. CBMAI 1973
CAGACGGACCCCAAGCAGGGGAGGCTCAGTCTCTTCTCTTGAGGCGACAGCAGTGCCTCGTCACAAGATGTCCTTCTCTCCCGCATAAGCGACCCATCTGCAGACTCACCACACTCGGAGTTTTGCGGATCCTCTTCATCCAGGTCCTCGTAGCTTTCATGGTCAGACGAACAGTCTTCGCTGGTCTCATCTACGGTTTCAAGTGCCGACGAGTTGCTCAAGTCCGATGTAAACTTGATCGCAGATGACGAGTCGGCAGAGGCGTAGATAGGCCGTCCGGGAACAAAGACCGGCGACGTCGGATCAAGAAGAGCATTCTGTGAACTGTTGGATGTTTTTCGCGACAAAGGACTTCCGTAGCCAGCGAAGTATCCTTCATCCGATGCATCGCCATGTCCAAATTGCTGATGCTGCTGTTGGAGAGGAATCCGCCATAGAGCCGCCTCACTCCACGCTGCGTGACTTGAGAGTTCTGTATAAATCTCGCCAATCCTATTGAAGATGAACTTCTCTTGTCCTGCTGCTTGTTCAAGCTGCGCTCTCAAATGCCCCAACTTCTTTCGCAGCCGGCGTCGGGCTTTCCCGTGCGTTTCTGGGGACAAGAATTCCTTCTCAAGGACAGAGTATTCGCAAATGTACTGACGTGATTGCATGTTTTGTCGGTGATGGGATGAGATAAGGTACGCTCGCTCAGCGAGGATGACCTCGAGTGGTCGGGGAGTAAAGATCAGGTCCAGCGACAGGGATGGTCGACGGGCGTGGGATGTATTCAACCTTGGAACAATCGGCGCAGTATTGCGGCGGGATATTTTCTTCCTTTTCTTTGAAGAAGTTGGGCTTTTCTGTTCGTGGGTTTCTGGGCTTGCGAGGCTGAATGTTGAGGGTTGTCGTTCAAGGACTGATTGAGTGTCGAGGGGGCTGACTTCAATAGGCGTATAATCCTCTGGCGGCGGTATCATGCAATGCTCCATAGGCGACACCATGATGATGCTGTTCTTTAGGTCTCGCAGGTCGACGTCCACCTGACAGAATCGCCTTGGGGATAACATGTCGATCGTTGGCTCGAGATTAGCAAGCGTCGCATCGTCACCTCTTTTAAGAACAGTATGTCTCTCTACTTGATGCTCGGACCATTGCCCGTTGGTGTGGAAGACATCCAAAGATGATTGTCCCCTCCTGCACCGAACATGATCGGCTTTGTACTGGTCAGATCGAGGCGACCGCTCAGTCCAGGGCCTCGACCTGTGCCGACCAACCGCAACTGCAAGGGTCTGTGTGAAAGTTGAGGCACGTGTGTGTGGTGTGTGTGTGTGCGACAGTGCTTTGGGCTTGTTGCTTATTTAGCCCGGGGCCCGAGCCCGTCAAATGGTTGTTGTTGGTGGAATGCTTGCCGGCCGTCCCTTCAGACGCCACGCTTGTTGGTCTCAATAGAGAAAGTCAAAGAACGGACTCATTCGTGGCTACCATTGTCCCGGCCACAAGTCAAATTCTCATCCTGATGAACGAGAGATAGCTCAGAGGCAAAATTTGCTGGAATGTCAGAGCCCGCGCAATTGATTGCAGCCATTATGGTAGTCGATTTGAGAGACCTTGAATCAAGTACTCAGATCGCGAAACCATCATGCTTGGGAGGGTCATTGAATCGCCACAGTCCGGCATCCTCTGCAGCCCTGCGGATATGCGAAACTTCCATTTCAGAAACAGCACGGTTGATCTCAGAATAGCGCACTTCTTCAGGCGACGATGCTGGTGGCGTCGTTGTCTCGACCTTGGCTTCCTGTGCCGCCCTGCCACGCCGTTTGGACTTCCCAACATGTGCGTCGGGATGGTATTGGTCCATGATGTGAACAAAGCAGTCCGGAGAAATCTCCGAAGCGAGGAACCGCATGATCTGAGCGCCCTCGTCGTCTTTCCCAGGCATGACCAGGTGTCGGACCAGCAAGCCGCGCTTCGCCAGCCCGTCGTTGGTGAAGCACAGGTCGCCTACTTGCCTCTGCATCTCTCGCAAGCTCTCCCTCGCCGTGGCGGCGTAATCATCGGCTTTGAGGAGCCGCTTCGAGGTCGAGGGGTTCCACACCTTGAAGTCAGCCAGATAAATGTCGACCAGGCCATCCATCAGCTCCAATGAGGCAAGGGAGTCGAAGCTGGAGGTGTTGTAGACGATTGGGATGCGGAGACCTAATTCCCTGGCATGAAGGATACTCAGAGCCACCTGTGGCACGACGTGCTCCGGGGTGACGATGTTGATGTTATGCACTTTGCCTACTTCCTGCAGCTTGACATACCACTCTCCCAACTGTTCTGGCGTGAGGTTCATTCCATTCCTCTGGTGCGAGATGTCATAGTTCTGGCAAAAGACGCAGCGAAGATTGCAACCGCTCATGAATACTGCGCCACTTCCATTGTGACCTTGGATGCAAACCTCTGTACGGCGATCCCGCGTTAGACAAGTTGAACCACTGCTCAAAGAAGGCCTGGATGCCCTGCAAACGCCACTTCACAGTCACAAACACAGTGCAGAACACTGCACACTCAAGGGCGGATATAGGACATACCTTCACCGAAATGAGGGGCGATGACATTCACCTTAACATCGTCCCCAATGAGGCACGTTCCAGTAGTCTCGAACCTATTCACACCACATAGCCGTGGACAGAGGTTGCAATTCTTCAGATGTCCGTAAGCCGCTGAGCGCTTTAGAGCCGCGTCCTTTGATGAAAGCGTCTGATAGCGGGGAATGTAGTCGTCCAAGAGAAACGGTGGTGCGAGATGCAGAAGTCGACGGGGAGGCGATAGCCACGTGTGAGACTTGAACGCAGGGGAGCGCAAGACTGATCGCGAAAGCCTGTTCATGCTATCATCGGACAATGTTGAGCACAGGTGTAGATTGTCAGATGGCTTTTCATGGGTTGAGAACAAATGACAACATCGAGACGAAGGGAAGCGCTGGCCGAGCGCATCGTGAGGCAGGTGCAGAAAGTCACGTGATCTGAGTCGTGCAAATCGACATCATCGCCAACTTTTATGTTTGTCGCTGGGAAGTATCTTGCAATAGTCGAGAGGAGAACACGAAGGGAACTAACCTGGATTTTCACCACGCTCTTGATCCTAGACTCAGACAAGTCGTGCAAGATGCTTAAAGCCTTCGACATACATCGCTCAACCGCGACCCGAAAGTGCCTGAGACCGTATTGGTCATAATTCGTTGATTGCTTATGTAGGTATCTATCGATATGCTGCTGTTATTCATCTTCCCTCGATGGCAATCTGACTCCCGATCACTGACTCGTCACATAATTCATCCTCCCATGAAGGACGTTGTGCGAACATGTGACACATGGCTCCCTTTCCGAGAGGAGAGCCTTCAGCATAAGCGACCACGTTGAAAAAGTGGCAGGACTGTTGCTTAACACATAAATTCGCACAGTCATTCAAACCCTGAGAGTAGTCCCAGTCGCTTGAAGGGTCTACCGGTCCCTCGGCGGTCCAACCTTGGTAGTAGCAGTGGCTGTTCATCGAGCTTGGCGTGTTGCTGAAAGCGATGTATACTGGATCAGTCTCGGTTGCAGCTGGTGGCGTGCTTGTGCTTGTGGTCGGCACTGTCGTCTTGACTGTCGTTGTGCTGACTCGCTTCACCGTCGAGATCGAGTTGACCTTCACCGTCTTAGTAGACTTTGAGACTGAGACCACGGTCTTGGTCGAAGTCTTGGTGTATTTGGGGACGGTGACAGTCTTCGTCTTGTAGGCCACCACTGTCTTCCATTGGGTGACCTTGACAGTGACGAATACAGTCTTCACAATCTGCGGCTTGGACCAGCACAGACACGCATTGATCCCATCGTTGAGGTCGACGTTCTTGAAGGCAGCTGGCAGTTCAGGGTACTTCTGCCTGAAGGAGCTGTTGGCTCGTTTTCTCTGTCGAGCGACTCCTCCAAGTGTGGTAGTGCTGTATTGAGACAAAATTTGTCAGCGCGAACATCTCGTTGCTACCCTGCCGTTAAAAGATCTGACTTACATTGTGGTTGTCGCAACAGGAAGTGTCGTCACGTCAACATCGAAAGAAGTGGTGCGTGTCGTAGTTGTGGACGTAGTAGTGGTTGTAGAGACAACAGTGCTGGTGGCCGTCTTCACTTCGGCTCTCACAACTCTCTTGGTAGCCGTGACAGTCTTGGTGCCCTTGCTGACCGTCATGGTCTTTGTGCCCGTTGAAGTCTTCGTTTTCGTGCTTGTGGTCTTGCTGGTGACAGTGCTTGTTCCCTTGGCCGATCGGTGCAGCACCTTGTCGCAAACCTTCTTACTGATTGTCGGGTTCTGCGAAAAGAGCTTCGCGGCGCGCTGAACGCCGGCGTAAGAACAGATTCGCCCATCGTACCCGCGCTCGGAAAGTGTTCCCGCGACAGGAATCGCCGATGCCTGAGAGATGAAGCAGAGGGAGGCGAAGGCAAAGAGCACGCTGAAGAGGATGGACCGGCTAGAGGCGAACATCGTGTATATTGTCGCTAGTGATGAACCGAAATTTCAAGCATCAATTCACAGGCGTGAAGAGGGCATTTGCTCTTCCTATATAATGGCATCGTCTTCGGAACCCGCTGCGGCTGGCCAATAGCTCGCCATGTGGACAATTCGACGCTGAGAAATCGCACGTGGCGTTTTTGTCACCGCAGCGCTACGATGCTTCTTTTTGGCACGAAATATCCATCCTGGGTGTTTAGACCTGCGAGTAACAGCGATAATAGAATCGGAGCTGCCAGGGGAAGATCAAAATCGGCTTGTCCGGGGGCCCAGACTCAGAGTTGTCCCATTCGTAAGATTGCGGTTCGGCCAAATCTGGACGTAGATCAACTTAGATGCTCCACAAGCTGAGGAGACCAGAGCATCTATTGATGTGGCTAGCCTGGATTCGGATTCTCGTTGCTTTCCTCACAGACTGTGCTGGGCACTATTCATTGGTAGTCAGCTTCTCCCTGTCAGTGCTGGATTGGCTTATCAATGATCTAGGGTCTCTGCCAGCAAAACTTCAGACGTCGAGAAAAAGTCTGGGACATACCAAGCCACGCTCGCAGGAGCTTGATCAATGAATGCCAGCCAAATCAAAAGCGACGCTACTGTAAGGCACAGAGCTCGCAGTAATTGAATTTGCTAATTTGCAACGTCCTGCTTAGCCGAATTAGTGTCCAACCCTGACCCTGATCATCGCAAGCGATGCATCGGTTTGAAATACGGAAACAAAGCTGAGACGTCACCCTACATGATGAATTGAACAGAACATTATCACTTTACCGTTCCGATACCCCCGCCGATTGGACATGGAGGGACTTTGGTATTCACGGATCTCAGGCTTGCAACGCTGCCTGCTCCCTCAGGCTCATCCAGCTCACGAGAGCCATCGTCCTAGAAGCTGCGCCACCAAAGAAGTAGAAAGAGCGCCTTGGATGTAATCCAGCTCGGTTCATTGCCAGCTTTGGTACCTGTAAAGCATTGACCAAAAAGAGCGCCATATTCCTCGGAAGCCTCAAGCACAGCAACGCCCCTGCTGGTGGGCACTGTTGCGTGACGTAGATGACGTTGTGAGATCCTTCAATAGTCCTACGAGGGACCGTTCCCCCTTTAAGGTCGCGATGGCATCGCATCCCTGTACGCCAGGAACTCTGCTTAAATGACCGCCAACAACGTAACTAGAGTAAAAGTTCCGGATTTATGAGTGCGTGCGACTAGAACCCGCTCCTATTGATGAGAATCACTTGTCCTGAAGATCACTTGTCCTGAAGATCTTTTGCGCGTGCGGCTAGAACTCGTTCCCAGTGATTAGGATCACTTGTCCTGAAGATCTTCTGCGCATGCGACAAAGTGGTTAGAGTTGTGGAATCAGATCAACAGGACGAGAGAGATGTATATATATCCTTCACCCCCCTCGCTAAGAATGTCTATCTAGCTGAACACTTATATCATCAACAATACAACTTTGCTCTATTTCTCACACCGCCATTATCTCTATCAACCAAGCCGCAATGCAGTTCTCTCTCGCAGTCGTCCTCCCCATCTTCGCTGCTCTCGCAGCAGCCGGGCCAACTCTCAACGTCAGGAAAGGTAAGACAATGTCCATTGGCCGATTGGTAGTAGCCGTTCCATCAAAAGACAATCCTCCTCACAAAGTCCCCCAGATACCTCCGGGGGTTCAGTCAAGCGCCAAGGGACTCAATGCGACATCATCGACATGTGCTCCCGGATTATTGACGGCAGGTGCGAAACAAGCCCCAGGGCCTGTTATAACAACTACGAATGGAACGAGAACGATCCTGCCATTCCCCAGGAGATTCGTGATGGTGAGCTTGCCAATTTCTCGGGCCCGTGATCGGTTTCGGTATTGAATAGTCCCATTCGCTAACTGATAATGAACAGCATGCCAAGGGTGTTAGAGGGCTGTAGAAAATTATGTGATTATATTTATAGAATTTGCTCCATTTTAGCAGGCTGAACGGAGATACCTTGTTATGTTTTTACAGAAATACCTTTTACTTCTCATATTCAAGCTTACCGTAAAGCTCTTGTATACCAATTATGCAAGGATTTACTTCCACCTCCCATCGCTTGCCCTCCGTTCTCAACTTAAAACGATTTAAACTTAGCACGGACGGAAAGAGAAACATGAATATGCCCTGAGAGCTTTTAGCGGTATGTATCTCTTTCCCGCCTTCTTTCAAAATTACTCATCCGTATTAGTGCCATCTTTGTCGCCCCAGTCATCGCAGGCGTCATCAAAGTTCAATGGCAGCCGTGATCTAATGATGTGTTGTCGTTGCCTTCGTTACAGACTACCCTGGAAACTATTCATTAGTAGCCAGCTTTTCCCTGTCTATGTTCAATTGCCTCATCTTCCTAAGCTTAGTGTTCGTACTCATCAGCGAAGCTTCCAGTCTTCCTAAAACCAGGCAGTGAGCCGCGTCAAGCCACACTGGCTGGAGCTTGATCAATTAATACCATCTAGACCACAAGCGACTCTACTGCAAGGCACAGAGCACGCCGTAATCTTGCCAATATGAAGACCCTATGCACTTGAGTCACTTATTCATCGACGAATGCAACAGCACGAGGGACTAAACCAGGCACTTGCTGTACATAAGTAAGTAGGGAGGTACACATTCTGAACCTGAGCAGGTCCTCGGAGACCCAATGCAGGGTAGTTTGGGTTATCGTGATCGTCTTGCTGCATTGCGAAGCAAGGATGCGGCCTCGATGCCACCTACGGAAAATAGCCGCAAGATTGTCAATACAGGAACCCGGTGATCGGCGACGTGCGCGAAAGTGGTAGGTATTTAAGGAACATTGCGTGAATTTGTTGTGGCAGCGCGAGTGTGGGAGGACCCTGGAATTCACGGTGGATCCCCACCTTCTTATTCAAAATCCCCTCCATGCAACGTCATTCCAAGTTTGTACATTGTTATAAAGCGGGCCGTGAAGCTTCAGAACTCGCTGTAGAATTGCATGTTCTCATGTTCGGCAATTCATAAATGCACACAATGGCCGCACCCGAAGAAGAGCAGCAACTGCGCTGGGGCATCCTCGGCACCAGCTTCATCTCCCATACCGTCGTCGCCGCCATTCAATCCTCCCCATCCTCGACAGTCGTCTCCGTCTTCGGCCGCGACGAATCACGTCTCTCATCATTCGCCGACAAGTTCAACATCCCCACCCGACACGCCTCTATCGATGCGTTGCTTGACGATGCAACCGCAGAAGTCGATGTTGTCTATGTTGGCCTGCCCAGCCACCTCCATGCTGAGGCGACCATAGCAGCGGCAAAGAGGGGGAAGGCCATCTTGTCTGAGAAGAGTCTCGCGACGACGATGGACGACTCGGTGAAGATGATTGAGGCTGTCAAGGAGGCGAATGTGTTCTTCATGGAGGGTCTCATGTATCGCTGCCATCCCCTCATCACAAAGCTTGGAGAGATCCTCAAGGCTGGCACACTGGGTGACATTCGTTCTGTTGAGGCTCATTACTCGTCAAACATCTGGAAGCGAGCCAATCCCCTCGGAAAGGGCACCATCTACAACCTAGGCTGCTACCCCGTCTCTTTGCTCCAATTCGTAGTGGAGTGCTCCAGCGGCGCCGAGGCCTTCACATCAGCGGGTCGAAAGGTCAGCGGATTCGGCAATATCGCGACGGGTGGCGGTGTGCGACACGCTCGCGATGCAGCTCTTGTCGCAAGGTTTGCCAATGGTACATTGGCGACAATTCAATCGAGCGACAGCCATGGCAAGTCATTCAGTTTCACCGTGCAGGGATCAGAAGCAACCCTGCGCTGTATCACGAACCCATGGCTACCATCCGCAGGAGATGACAACGTCCTAGAATTGAGCAAGAAGAACGGAGAGACAGAGAGGATCGTGGTCAAGGGCGACTGGGATGCCTTCGGATACCAGGTGAGGCGGGTCGAAGAAGGAGTCAAGGATCACAGGATGGAACCAGAGTGGCCTGCAGCTGATCGGCAAACGTCAATAGACATCATGGGTATGCTGTTGGAATGGGAAGAAGATATTTTGCGGCAATCATGAAAGTATTGTTAGCTAATAGATACCAACTAACCACATGTTGCTCTGAATCTCGCACGCTCCGGTCTCCTTCGGACTATCCGACTGTGTCTGAGTCGGCTTTCCTCCGCCTCTATTCGGATTCGTCTTGTCGCCCGCCCTGCCTGAACCCTTATCCCATTTCGGCGTCGGAGGCTTAGCGACATCTATGCCCCTGATCTTACCGCCTGCAAGGCCAATCGCAATACCGAAGCCCTTCTTGAGGTCTTCAGGAACCAAATCGGTCCCTCCACAAGGACTAAGAAGGAACCCAAAGGCACCCCCGGGGTCGTTATCGGAGTCATACGTATAGTCTGCGTACGTGGCAGCGTTGACGATGCCTTGAATGCCTAGCTTCAAGGCTGCACCGCCAGGGATCAAGTCCGTCGCGACGTTGAGAATGAAGTTCAGGCCTTGCATTAGGATGAAACAGCCGATCTAACAGCGAAAGTCAGTTTTGGTCATCGTATCACGATTATGTTTCGAGGGATTACCTGAGCGATCGCGGCCATAGCTTCAATAAAGAAGTCAAAGAAGACCTCCAAAAGTTCGTTGTTACAGACGCATACTCCCAGAGCAAATTTGAGCCCTTCCATTTCCTGGTACTGAATTTCTTCGTCGAGTGGGAAATTTCCAACACAGCCATAGCTTGTAGTGCCTGACCCCTTTGCGTCTATGGCATCCTTGCAAGGCTCTTTGCACAACTCTCTGGTGTCATCCCATCTCGGGGGGTCGAAGAACGCACACTCATGAGATGGCCTGTTCTGCAGCCCAGGGTAAACTGCTTCGGTAGGCACTGTCTCCGGAACGTCGTCAATTTGTGAGGCAGCGTCGTCATCTTCATCAGTTTCGGAAGGGTCTTCATCTTCCTCGTCATCGTCCTCGTCCTCGTCCTCGTCCTCGTCCTCGTTACCAGCGTCTGGTGGTAAGGCAGGGTTCGCGATGAGGTCTTCACCACTAACACAAATATTCGTGCCGACATCAAGCGAGTCACAGCCGGACCAGCCATCATCTTTGTCTTGGTTGTACTTCTCAATGTCCTCGACGGCCAGGCCGTAGATTTCGGCGATCCTGCCGCAACTCTCTCCTTCTGAAATGACGTGAAGAAGACAGATACCGCCTTCCGCTGGCTGGACTCCTGAAGGCGAGGCAGTACCTTTGCTACAGCAGACTTCTTGGTTGGGGAGCAGGGTTGAGCACAGGTCGGGTTTGTCGTTGACGGCAAGGAAGTCTTCACCAGAGACTTCACAACGAGCAGCAAGAGAGTCGCAGCTGTCACCTGACTCGACAACAATAGTCTCGCAATCTTCCCGCTTATGTACACTTCGAACGTGTAGATGATTGCGGCTGTTTCGGTCAAATTGCCATGTGCCAGAGTCTGCCTGGATCATCCTGGGTATTGACCAGGCTTTGACGTGCGAAGACCATTGCACCGTGGCTAGGAACGCAAAGATGAAGTATTGTATGCGTGCTAACAACATGTTTAGAACAAGAAAGAAAAACAGATGGGGAAGACACTTAATCAGAGATAATAAGCGAGTACTCGCAGATATGTGCCCCAGCAAATATACTAGAAGGGATGGAGAGCTTATAAGTCGCGCTGAAGTCGCCAGTTGCAGGACGAGGTCAACATCGGCTTTCGCCCGTTGGCTTGCAATCAGAATACAACAACGGCGCAGCTCAAGAGACATGCGGCTGATAACACTTCGCCTCTTCCTTTGGATGATGTGTCATGTGGACAGTCAAGTCAACTGGATATACATACATGAAAGTTGCTGGATCCTGCTCGCCACCAAGTCACGAAGGAAGCAGCGTGAGATGTTCTGGAAATAGAAAGAAAGCGGCCAGAACTCAGTACTCCTTCAAGAAATAGATACCGCATGACTCTCTCCTGTGGTAGACCTGTGAACTTGATATTACTACATGATCTGCACGTCTAATATGCCTTCGTTGGATGGGGGCTGTTACAGAATGGCAGCGTCGACCAACAGCACTGTGCATCGGCGCTTCTTTCCATCCATCAAGCCAATCGCCAATCAACGTCTCTTATTTCTGACCCGAACTCATAAGCGACAGCAGATGGATTTGAGGCACGTGTATCTGGCAGGCAGTGCCGCCCCCGGCCCCCTTCAACTTGCGCCTTGCCCGGGAACCTGTCGGTTCGTCCTCCGTCAATTAAGCATATTTTGTATCATACCACTTGCCATAGGTAGTTTCTATGCATAAGACCATGCGCACCCAAACACGCAGCGATAAAAATACAAAGACGCAGAATAGCCGCTGTGACATTGGAGTGACCCGCGTTGGCCGTGTCGCCACATCTGGCAACCTTGCGCCAACATCATTGTCAGAAGGAGAACGCATGGTACTTGCACTCAAGATGCAAGTGCCATGGTTGCAGAGGGCTGTGCTGGGGATTCCCATCCTCCAATCCAACAAGGGGCCAAAATGCCAACGACTAACATGCTGTTGGTCGTGAATTTCCTGATTCGGAAGGTTTGGGGGCTTGGGGCCATTGGACGAAGCCGTTCAGGCAATCCTTCCTCCATTTCAGAACTTTGGGGTCTTGTTGACAGCGGCTATGCAGGTCCAGTGAAGGATTTGGGGGCACCGTGCCACTTCCATCCTCCGGCCTATTCTTGAGGCCTCAGCGAGCATGCAGGCCGACGGGACGACGAGGCGATAAGGTGTAAGTCAGCGGCGCAGTGTGATGTTTCAGATTTTGACGAACCAGATGGCATCAGGTTCATTTCATGAACCATGCAATCCTCCTCGTGAACAATTGGCATGATACCCGTCAAGCCGGCGACGGGGCCGTCCGGTAAGTCGAGGTTCAGCGGCGAAGTCGGGGGTCGCGGCTTGCGAGTCTGATGCCGCCATCCCATTCTATTTTCCTGGTTCCTTCTTGATGTTCATGTCGTATTAAAGAGATGCTTGCCTCACAGATTCTTTCAAGATTGTACAATTGTTTTCAGCATCTTGCCCTCAAGCCCCCATTCGCAAATCTGCTCATTCTTATACCCTCAATCACAAACAGTCATGAGACTCTATTTCCTACCTCTTTTGTTCACACTCTTATGGCTTTCTCTCGCTCAAGGAAGCCATGGGAACCCAGCAAACAGCAATAGCAATAACAACAATAACAACAACAATAACTGTCAAGAAGTCTTCAGGAAACGAGACTGTGATGAGCCAATCGGTCTTCTGGACGAGGAGCTTTGGGACGCTGAGCTGGATCTCTTCCCCGTCGATACGGAAGATGCCCAGGATCCAAATGATCCTTCTCTTGAGGCGCGTAGCCTTGGTGGGCTCTTGACCGACGACGAGCTCAATGATTCTAGCCTGAACAGGATACTCGGTCGCGATATTCTTTATGAGCTTCATAGTGGAGAGGATCCAGATGCACTGATCGAACGCATTCTCGCCGACTCCGACTCCACCCTCGACATCGCTGCCAGAATCAATACCTATCACGACTTGACAGAACGACTGCAGAAGCGTGCTGCGTACAAATGGGATTCCAAGAATACAATCGACCTCGAAGATCTTCTAGACAAACACGGTTACTACAGGATTTGCCACGACGAAGGTGATCTTGTCTACAAGACACCTCCCTACGCCCTAGGCGAGGTACTTTACGACAATGAGGACTGGAGTCAATGTACCAATTATGAGCTGAAAAAAGGGGGTAAGCCAAGTCTGAAAAGAAAACCGAACAAGCAGAAAGGAAACGGCTACATTGCCGAACATGTCCTTGAGAGACAGATGCTTCAGCAATTTTACCTCGAAAAGTTAAGACAAACCTTGATCCCTGGAAGAAGCGAAAAATACTGCTTCTACATGTCGAAATACTGGGAATCGTACGAGGACTCGAACGGGGAAGCAGTTGAGGTCCTTATCCCTGATGTCACTGTCACAAAAGATCCGAAGATGCCACCGCTATATCTGGTTGGGAGGGCATGGCCGCAGACAAAAGCTAAGTACGACTTTATCTCATCTAATGAAAGATCATTTTCTGCATTGGGGCTAATGGGGCTGTAGCCGATACGAAATGGTAAGAACTGAAGGTTACATCAACGGAGTCAAAGCCAAGGTACGTATCTACCTTATTTCTGTAACCTTGGCTCAGCCTCTAATTATTTCGCCAGCTCTTTAATAGCAAGTCCTCTGTACACGCCGACAAGCACTTCAACATGAAGACCCTGAAACAATTTGAGGAAGGTCATGCCCTATTCAAGGTGTCTGTTCTTGTTGGGAAATATCTTGCACATGAGGACATTCAGAAGATCTACAAGACCCAAGGCGACCGCGTGGGCACCGCATTCAAGACGGCCGAGGACGAACTCGAGAAGTACTGGGCAGCTGATCAGGAACCCTATGAGCGGCTTGGTCTCGACGAAATGTGGCTTGAATGGCTGGCTTCTTACACAGAGAAGGTACACCAGAAGCTCTGGGCTGACCTTCAAAAGTGGGATGGGAAGTTTGAGACAGGGATTAAGGAGGGCAGGGAGGCCATTGAGGAGAAAAGAAAAAAGCCGAATCTCACGGCGGCGGGGAAGAAGCAGTTGAAGGAACACGAGGCTCTGCTAAAGGATTTGGAAGCAGCAAGGCGGGAGGTTGCAAAATTGGCGCTCAATCCTGAGCCAAAATTGTTCGGAAACCCGTGGGCGAAAGGCTCCTAAATTTCTGTATTGCATACTTACGACTTCAATTGTCTTTAGAACATCTACGGTTGCAATGCCCGTCTGAAGGGAAAGAAAGACGCGTTCGTCATAATTGACTTTGTGTAAACGATTGATTCAAAAAGAATATATCCAGGACCAACCTAATTGGTTTGCACTGCCATTACTAGCAATAAGCGAGAAAGAGCGCGTGAGGTTAGTATATTTTATTTTAAGGCACGTCAAATTAAGCGCCTGGGGCCAAGCATCCTTTCTCTCTCGCATGATCCTTCAGCACCACATCCAACAAACCATTCGTCACTCACCGGAGCTACAGTGTCCAGTCGCATGATTTACAGTATGTCAATCCTACCCCGCACAGAAGGCGGCACAGCCCGTGCGAATGCAGTTTCAAATACCTTAAAATAAGGGCCAACGATACCGCGTTTGCCCCGGCTGTGGCTCTTCACACAGCAACGCTATGTACGTGTTGCTCTCCTACACCAACAACAAAGCACACCAAATTTACCTAGCAGGCTTCACTACGCGATCAAGTACACGTTCGCAATGGAGAGCCTGAGCCTAGACGTCTTTGACATCATCATGGACCACCTCGCAAGGTTGACTGGCAGAGGCTCAATGGCTTCCTATGCATGTGTCGCTCGGTCGTGGCAGGTCGCCATTGAGGCTCGAACCATGAAAGACATTTTTCTCCTTCACCACGATCAGCTGAAAACCTTCCGCGAAGTGTTCTCTGGGACGGCATTGCACCGGCGAGGAGGACTGCGCCATTTATATTTGTCTACATGCCTTCCGACCATGAGCGCTACACCGGAAGAGCACGAAAAAAGCAACATTTGTTTTCAGAACGTCCTGGTCGAGTTCTTCAATGTGCTTGAATACTTGAACCGCGACATGAACGGGACTGGCCGCGTCGGTCCTATCAGCATTACATTGAACTGGAAATCGGGCGGTCCCATGGCAGAGCAGCCAAATGGGATGGACTGGCCACCCGAAAACTCATTCTTGACCTTACCAAAGGGCTTTCTCGCCGGCGTGGCGGGCACAGACATTGTCTCTAAGCTTAAGACCTTTGCCAGCCCAGGCATAACGCCTCACCCGTCGGCACTGTGTCAAATTGCCTCCAAGATGACGTCTCTCCAAAGCTTGGAACTGCGGCTTTTCGAACCAACTTTGGATCAAAGTGACATGCGTATTGAGCATCGCCAGGCGCTAGCCGCTGGGGTATACGACTTCAGGAACAGCCTTCCAAACCTCCAGATTTTGACACTCACCCACCAGAAAGATGAATATTTCACGAATCATTCATTCGAGTGTCCGGATATGACTGATGAGCACGGTGTTGATCAGCTTTGCAGAGCCCTGAGAAAGCTGGGAGAGGATGGGAAATTGGCCGAACTGAAATTGGACAGACTGTGTCTGTCTTCCGATCTGTTCTGCGAGCGTGCTTCTCCTTCAGGTGAAAGCAAGCAGCAATATGCGCCCCACCCATGGCCTTCGTTGCGCAAACTCAAGCTCTCTACAGGCTTGGTAGCAGCCAACGGCCAATGGCAATGTACCGGAGTTCGCGACGTCGCGCCTGAGTTACCATCATCATCCTCAGAATACAGCGAAGACAGTCAGCAAAGCCCTCTCTACGACCGCAGAGCTTCACCACCGCGTCCCGAACACAGAATCAATAATCGATGGCGTACGAAACTAGACACCACGACTTTCAACCCTTTCATCGAGAACCTGATGTGTGCAGTCACTCAGCGCATGCCGTCTATTGAGGACTTCAGCCTTGGGATAACCTGGACTCCCTTAGGAGATGGAGCTGCATCTCTATCGTGTCACAAGGTATACGATGTGAAGGAGTTTCAGTCCTCCATATTCACAGACTGGGAGCTCCCAGAGACCGTCATCGCGATGGCGAAGGAATGGGCTGGGCCATCGGGTGAAGTTAAATGGAGGAGGTATACAGGCCCTTACAGGAATCGGTACACTGGAGACTTGAACTGGAACTATGTGACGGGAAATCAAGACGTATGACTTCCAAATTGACAGCTTCTAAGATTCGCAGCTTTCAATATATGTGGCTCTCCCATTCCGCAACTTTGATGGCTCATGATGGTCGAGATTTGTAGCTTTAAGCTTGAGGTTTCAAACTCGGGTCACGAATGCCCGACGGATACCAAGGCTTGTGTCTTCAAAATATCGTGATTTCCATGAATTCAATGCTATCCGCTAATAAGCGACACGAACATACATCTCCGGTGTCTCCAGCGCCGTGTCGTGGAATTCGCCCAGCATTTGGACTACCTAAACTTCCACCAATGCTGGCACGTGACGCTCAGGCTCTCTGAAGGAAATCAAGGATAACGGATTATTAAGCTGTAAACAAAGAAGAAAATAATGACATTCAGGCTATTTACGCTGTTGCAGATGATGATGATGAAGCGGCATATTGTCCGTACTGCCACCTCTTGCTATTCTCCTCAACCCACCACCTCGCAACGAATGCCGCTTCCTCCGTCCATCTCGCCGCCTCGAGGCCATATTCATCCTCGACATCCACCAGGAGGTGCTTAAAATCGAAGTTGACAGTTGGATGCTCCTCTCTCGGATCAGCTGCAATATCTGTAAAACGCCAGACAACATTGGCAAGAACAGGTACCACCAGGCGCCAGTCAGCATAATCGGCATGACGGACGCCGACCATGGCACGTCCGGGATTCATCACGACGAATTGCCACTTGCCCATTTTCTGGCTGTGTTGCTCTTTGTGGTCGCCCTTTCTGTCTTTCTTGGTGGCGCGCAGCAGTGAGTCCCCTTCTGAGTTCTTGATGAGGTCGCTTGCGGCCTGTGTCGTCTTGTTGGAGAGCGAATTTGTTTCGACAAGCAGGTCCAAGATCGTGGGTAAGATCTGAACAGTCGAGACAGGCGCCTCGATCTGTAGAGGCGGCAGCTTGGGATGCGAGAAGACAAGCGGGACATGGTCGCATCCCACATTCGGGTTGTAATAAGAAGCGAGAATATCATTCTCGGGAATCGAGATGCCGTGGTCTCCATGAAGAACAACAAGGGTTTCGTCGGCTACTCCCTCCTCGTCCAGCACATCCAAAATCTGGCCGATCCAGCGGTCGTCGTACCCGACGGCATTGACGTAATGCGACATGTCCTTTAAAGTGTCCTCATATCCGAGAGGAGTATATGGTTCATCCTTGGGCATGTTGTAGGGATGATGGCTTGTGCTGGTGATGTGGGTGAGGAACACTCTCTCGTTGTCCTTCTT
The DNA here is from genome assembly GCA_021347865.1 of Sarocladiaceae sp. CBMAI 1973. NCBI lineage: Eukaryota > Fungi > Ascomycota > Sordariomycetes > Hypocreales > Sarocladiaceae > Sarocladiaceae sp. CBMAI 1973. The sequence continues at coordinate 16,527 of WNLN01000189.1, forward strand.
AGCTGTGGTGAAGGCATCCCGTATGTAGTCCCGAAGAGGGTATTCGGCCATGCCGAAGTAGTTGATGTCGGTCAAAGTCACCTTCCCAAATTTTGCAGTGGACTTCTTCAGATCCTCCTTCGCGATCGTCTGGCTCTTCGGAAACCCAATCGCCTTAAGGAGGGGCCCCGTGTTGTCGTAGCTGATGGTAATGGACTGCAAAAATGAGGACCGCCACTTAGCCGCTTTCGTCTCATCGTCATCAGCTTCTTCGACCGCATTGAAAGCCTCGAGGATATGTGGCAAGCATGGCTGGTAGATATTATGTTGATATTCAAGGTTGAAGTCCGCGACCAGGGGGTGAATGCCGCAAAGAGTTCCGACGGTACTCTTGAGGGTGAATGTCCCGGACGTATAAGCATTGTCGAAGCTGATTCCGCCTCTCGCCTTGTCCTTCTTGGTGTTGGTGCTCGAGTTCCCAGCACGTACAAAGCCATCTTCAAAATCACCTGTTAGGTATTTCGCGGTAGGCGTCAAAGTCGACAGCTTTTTCGCAGCCTCTGGTGACAGTTTGCCGTCTGGAAACGTCTCAGAAAAGCGATTCCATATCAGGCTGTCGTTCTTGATGGGAAACAGATCCTTTCTCGTGCTCTCAAGCATCAAAACCACCACGTGCTTGATGTTGATGTCTTTTAAGTGCTGGCGCAGGCCTGGTAGAAGATCCTGCATTGGATCGTTCGTCTTGAGAGGGTCGTTCGCAGCATTGTAATGCTGACCACCGTTCTGGTACCAGTCTTCGAAACCAGCTAGGTCAGCCTTTTCCGGCAGCCAGTTAAACTGCGGTGGTTTTCCTAACGCTGTCGCATTGTCCCACGAGCGGCCGATGCCAGAGTCGTACACAGATACTAGTTGCTTGAGACTCGGAGAAGAGTTGTCGAAGTCGACGAAAGGGAGAAAGGGGGCTGTCCAGGAGAGGTAGGTTAGAGAGCTATCGGACGGTCGAAACAAGAGAAAGCCAGCTTCGACACCAGCCAGTGCAGTAGCTGCCGCACATGCCATGTACCACGCGTATTTCTTCCATGGCCTCTGAGCTGTCTTCTCGGAGATGGGTGTCTTCAACTCCTCCAGTGACGTATCGCTGTCAGAGCTGCTTTGAGAGAGTGGTAGGTATGACGATGATTTCGCGCCGGGAAACTGTCCCTTTCGAAGGATATAGAACCTGCAGACACCCCAACCAAGCCTCAACGCGTCCGCTGGTAGTCCAAAAACAAAGTAAATAGGATTCTGGGCCAGCCAGCCAAAAGCCAAAATCACAAACGCAACACACGCAGCAGGCAAAAGCCCAGAAAGAAGAAGTGCTCTCGCCGAAGCATCCTTGGCGAAATCCAAGTTCCGATAGTGAATCTCCGAGCCATTGAACACGAAGAAGCAGATCCCAGCAAAGCTAACAAGCGCAGTGTACACCGCAAAGATGTTGACAAGCCACGAGCCGAGGTTCGCCAGGCACTGCCGTCGACGAAGTCGTGCACATGATGTGCTCTCGAAGAGAAATCGTAATAACGAGAGAAGAAGGAGGTCTTGTGCGAAGAAAGTGTGGCCCCAGAGCTTCAAGTATCTTTGTGCCAGTGCTTTCGAATTGGCGTGAATGTGAATCGCTTTTGTGGCAAGGACTGCTATGACCAGCACCGCGAACAGGAATCGGTGGTTCGCCATGGTGAAGACGCAATCGTGTTCGAGGATTTAAGTCAGTCTCGGGCTCCAAAGGAGCAGTATTCGTACAATGAAGTCGCGTGCTCTCTTCTGCTGGACGGAGACAGAACGTCAAAGTAAGAATAAGTGATTGTTTAAGTTTCATTCAATTGTCTGTCATCTCTAATGAACACCGCGAATAAGGGCAGTCACCACTGAGCGCCACTACATCCAAAAGGGGGTGAACGCCATTCGAGCAGGCACTTTGTCACGCGAGCAACCACCATTGACTTTCAGGTACTGACGAGAATGGAAGTAGCTGAGCGCGTATAACATGACTGAGTGGCAGCTCGGCAGCCGCGGCCGGTGTGGCCCGCATCGCACGGAGCTCCGCCAATTCTGTACGCGGTGACCTCAGAGAACCTCGTATAGTAAGATTCGGTTAATCCGGCACGGATAGTTCGATCATCGCGGCTTCGCCTGAGTAGGGAGGGCCTTGGGTACTCTCGAGTTACATAAATCACTGCGCATCACTTCTCTGTCAAGCTGCACTCATAGCCACTCGATCCTTTCTTCATGTTAGATTGTTTCAAAGTTTCAGCGCTCAAGCATTTCTAGTTGTTCTGGCCGCTTTTTTGTGGTGTGGTGTCCGTATTTTAGCCTCGGTGCCAGCAGAGAGTTGGGCACGCGAGAGCCGCTACATGCTAGTCACTCCTTTCCGTAAGGCTTAGCCAGGACAAGATCAGTATGTTTGCGCCGGGGCTGAGAATAGACTTTCATCGAGCATTTGCGACTATTATCTTTTATGTAACACGATCACGCGAGCAGTCGCGCTGAGGAAAGTAGGAGAGAGCTCTCTTCACAGCCCTCCCTCCGTGAATCCGAAGAAGTAAGAAAAAGAGCCCATGCTTCTGGAAAAGTACGCTCAAATTAGCGCGATATTGACCCGGCTATTTGGTGCCGATTGATCGCTCTCGCTCTCCGCTAAGCTTTCACTAGGCTCGGGCGTCCGGCATGGCAAGGCCAATAGACTGAGGGACACTTAAACAATGGTGTGCCCCTGTCACTGCCGCGGCACGTCACAAGACAAAGGGACCGGACCCCTAAAGGCTACTGCTGACCACTGCAGGTCGAATAGCTTTCGTTTTTCGATGGTTTCTATTCTTAGAGCGGTGGGTTGAGTCAGTGTCAATCCCCTTTCCCGAGCAGATGCGTGGGCGACTTGGCGGGGATTCGCTGGTGCTAACTTATAAGCATTCCAGCTGGCCAGAGCGACCGGAGGGTTTCTCATGAAACACCGGTTCTTCTGTAAACGAGTTCAGCTCCTGGAGAATAGCTGAAAGCGCATTGAAGTCCATGTTTTCTTGATCGCTGAGACGATGGACGAGAACATGGCGTCGATAGCGTAATCAGCGGTAGGATCACTCTGGACCTGGAATGAGCTGACCACTCCAATGTCTCTACGCGTAAACCCCAGTGCGGCTCAATCCTGAGTCGCGGAAGCCTGTTGATAGCGGCTGATCTCCCCGTAGTCAAAATCTTGTAGGCTTTCTTGCAACCAATCGCTACTGGGTGATGTCAAAAAGTTATCGTCCATTAAGAAGGCAGTGAACGCATCGTCTCCAAACGCGCCAGCAGCGGCCGAGGCAAGTTCGCAACGTAGATTGCCATCCTCTCTGGCTTCCTCCTCCAGACATTCATCCTCGCCTGCTCCTGTCTGGCCCTGGCTCCCCTCTTTAAGGGAGCGGGTTTGCTCTTCCAAGAGCTGACTACAAGCATCCAGTACGCCAACAGCATGGCGCATGAAAGGAGCGCTATTCGCGCTGATCCTCAGTAGCCAGCGGTATTCCGCCAATTTCGTCGTGTAGGTCTCCAGTTCAGCTCGGCTAGCCGCGGCGGAGCATAGTACAGTTGCGAAGACACCGATGATGGCGAAACTGACGCTGGATGAGAAATACCAGAAGCTCTGCAGGTGTTCAGCCTTGAGGCGCTTCACGAAGTCCATAGCAGATACGAAACGAGTCTCGGCGGCGCTGCGGGTGATAATGAGGAGATGATGCTCTTCATTGCTTGGCATCGGAGATGCCAGCGTTCGAGTATGAGAACGCATTATTGCACGGTGAAGCGTGATCTCGGCTGTATAGTAGGCCAGGTGAAGGTAGCCCACCGAAGAAAGCTTCATGGGCACTGTTTCGTCTATGGACAGACTCGGATCCATGTTTGTGTGCCATGCTTTGAGCTGAAGCTGCAAAGGCTTTGCCATGTTGAGGACTTCGTAGACCGTACGTGCTATACGAGACGCCCTGAGAGTGAAGAAGTTGTCAAGGATCTCAGACACGATCTGAGTCAGGGACACCATATGGATGAAAGTCAGCTTGCCTTTCTCGATCTCGGCGCTGCCTTCTTCGTTGTCATCGTCTTTCGATGTCTCGGGAAAATCGGACGCATCTAGCGACCTCACGTCCCAATCGTCTGGTCTGATGTGGGATCCCCTGCCGTATATCAGGGCGCCCCATTTGTCTTGCATGAAAAGTGCCCAAGCAACACGTTTTCGGACACCCCTCTCCCAATCTGGGATCTGCCAGTCGGTGCAGTTAGCGTTAATGCCCAAGTTCTGAGCCATGGCCACGAGATGACCGGTCATCGCCCACGAGTCGACATTTGGAGATTGCATGAGGACCAAGCCGCCCTGTAAGTCGGAAATTTTGGGCCGTCGATGTACGTCAATCAGCATACGAAGCACCTTGGCTTCGAGCTCTTGCGCGTCCGGCTTCGGGTATGCAGAAAGGGCCTGACTATACGACCACCAATTCAGAGCAAGGACGTAGACGGCCCCCAGGCCGATAGGCGTCAGTTCACGAAAGCTTCTGCCATGCTTCTCAAGAAACACATTCTTGTGGAGTATGGGAAACGTCGGGTGAACAATCCGGAAGTAGAGCTTCACAAGTTCTGGACCATGTGGCGTGACAAACTCCTCGATCGCATCAAGATTGGCAAGCTCAGCATCCATCTCTTCTTGAGCATCGGGTCTCAAGAAGAAGTGTGTAGATGCGTTGGCTCGTCTCAATACATGAGGAGCTCTAAATCCGGAAAATGCGCCTCTCGCATCCCAAGGCAGATCCCGAGTAAGACACTCGTCGAAGTCAGCGGTCGCTCCTATCACTGCACTCGATTGTCGATTTTGATGGCCCAACGTCTCCTTGAGTAGTGATTGTCCCGGCAATTGGGTATAGTCTCTGAGCACCGGAGCATGATTGTCGTGGACCGGCTTCCGCCTCGGCTTTACGATGCCCGCCCCTGCTGCGGCACCCTGAGAAGCTAACGGCTGCTTTCGTGACCGTGGACTTGTGCTGGTCGCCTTATCCTCGTCTTTGTCCTTATCAAGAGCACGCTTCTTTCGCGGTGGCTCCCGAACGTAGGTGCAGGTAGTTGAACGTGCCTGGCAGAGCATACAATTGACAGACTCGCCAGGGGCAAAGAGGCAACGAACTTTGCGCCATCGGCAGTTATCGCAAGGCCGAGTGTCCCTGGGCCCGTGAGCCTTGGATGCCATGTGTGAAAGAGTGAAGGCAGTCGATCTGATGAAGGTGGAGATGGTGGGGCCAAGGCTTGCCGTCGGTGTTGAGCCAGGTGTGACTGGTACCTTCTTGCCTGAGATGCCTCCGCTTCTTTCTCTTGAGATGTGTCCGGTTGCGACTGGGTCGAAATGATCACAAGACCAACAATGTATGCAGGATGATTGAGAGCATACAACAAACGATCCCAGCAATCTGTATCCTCGGATCTGGGCCACGATAGAATGTGGGGGTGCACTGATAAGAAACGGGCGCTAATGTCCACCTTATTCTGGATTGCCCAGCCCCTAACGTGAGTCTCACCTCAACCAACAAAACAGTTCGAGGATGATGGTAACGCGATGGCTTGAGGCTATTTGAGGGCCTGATGATAGTCGACTGTGCGCAGTGGCTTCTCGCCAAGCAGAGCATCAAGCGTTAACATGCCTGCGGCGAGCTGATCAACCACCATGACGCTTGGCCGTCCCTCCTCTTGACAAGCCTCGTGAACCCAGTGTTCCATCCCGGCCAGAACGACGCCGCCCATGCAAAGGACTTGTGCATCTTTTTGTGATCGGAGGAGCTTCTTCGTGGCTATACTGACCTTGCTGCGAGCGACTTCGGCTTGTTGCTTCGAGTCCGTGAGACCATCAACCTGGACCTCAGCTAAACCGACGCCGGATGCTGCAACGCCAGCAAACCGAGCGAGTGCTTGTTTGTTCGATCGAAGGATCATTTTGACCGCGTTACTCAGTAACGTCTCGTATATTGCCGCCGTCGTAATGATGCCGAATTGCGCAGCAGGATTCGGGCCTGCTAATTGCAGTGCTGCATATATGCTGGCGTGGAAAATGCATACCACCGGCTTGCTCCCGACTTGCGACTGTAGCAACCGCACAACTGGGTGGTCGGCGTAGCATGCCGCCAGGAATCCATCGTAGTCGGGTGCGAGATCAAGGAGGAGAGGTAGGCACCGTGTGGCGCTATCGTGCATATCAGCCTGGGACTTGATCATGGCAGGACCACCCGGAGGACATGTCCAGTAGGACAATTCGATGTTCTGTGAGAGCTCGAGGGCCGATAGTATCGGTTTGAAGGAGTCCGTGAGTGATGTGCTGGTGTTTGGGTTGATGACCAGCACTCTCTGGCCAGGAACGAGTGAGCTTTCGGCAATGGCCATCGTTGAGGAGATGGACAGGACGCAGTATCGACGAAGTGAAAGGACGAGAAGTGGGAAGGACGAACGAAAGCACAATGAGCTTAGTCTCAAGATGAGGAAGGTGTTCGGTTGCTATCTTCACACGCCGGCAGCCTCGACACATTGTCCAGGGCAATAGACAAGCCACCACGAACTATATACCGATAAGTCTCAGCTATTAGTTTCTTATTTGGCGATTTCCAACCAGCCCGAGCCCGAACCTCGTCAACGGGTCCGATAAGAGAGTCCCTCATGCAAATGCCCGTCTCCCGGGTCCCTTGTGGCCGAGCCCGCCCGCCCCGTCCTCAAAGTGCCCGCGGGCTGCCCCGCGTCTCCTCAAATGGCCCCGTTGCCCGCGCCCGCCCGTTCTTTACCATTAACCATCACTATGACCAGCCCATCGGTATCCCCGCCATAGACCATACTCCACCGCTAGTATGTGATAGATAAGCCCGTGGGCAAGACGGCCATCTGTGTTTTGCGGTCCAGGCAAGCCCATTTGGCTGCAAAGCGTCTCCCGATGAGGGTTAGCCTAGGGCTGGGCTGTAGCGATTCCCAATGTTTCTTGAGATAAGAGAATGTTGCATGTCATGAAGATGTCAAGTCGACAGCAACATAAAGCCTTCAAGTCTTCTCCTTGTTTTTGGACATTGGAGAATGAAGACCAGCAATCTCATTCAGCTCTCAGCTCCTAAGTGACTCCAGCTCTTGAACAGAATCATCGCCGGGCTCAACATATTCGCCATGGATACCAAGCAACAACCAGATCTTGCCGTCGCAACCCTCGACGGCACATCTACACTCTCCAATAAAGAGTACAGCGACTCCCAATCGCCTTCGTCGACCATCTACATCGACCCAGTCAAGGAAAAGGCCGCCCTCCGCAAGTTCGACATCTACCTCCTGCCACCAGCCTTCGTCCTCATCCTCCTCAACTACATCGACCGCTCCAACCTCGGCAACGCCCGAGTCTTTGGTCTCGAAGAGTCGCTCGGCCTAGTTGACAACCAATTCGGCAACCTCGTCACTCTATTCTTCGTGCCCTATATCGTCACAGAAGTATTCTGGGTTTCTGCGCTGAAGAGGCTCGGACCGAACTATGTCATCTCTGTAGCCGCGATTGGATGGTCTGCCGTGACGCTCGGCACCGGGTTCGTGCAGAACTATGGACAGGCGCTTGCCTGTCGTATGATGCTTGGTTTTTTTGAGGCTGGTGTGCCGCCGGCTTTCACTTTTCTCTTCTCGATGATCTACTCCCGCGAATCTACCGCCAAGAGAGTCGCTCTCATCAACTTCTCCAATGCGGTCTCCGGTGCCTTCGGTGGACTTCTCGCCTACGGCATTCAGACAATGGGCACTCGTCTTGGTCTCGAGGCTTGGCGATGGCTGTTCATCTGCGAAGGATCTGTCTCCATGGCACTCTGCTTCGTGTGCATCTGGTTCTTCCCCAACAAGCCCGAGACAGCATGGTTCCTGAGTGAAGAGGAGAAGGAGGTCATGAGGATGCGCAAGGAGCGTGATGCGACCTACAAAGGTGTCGACAAGTTCGAGTGGAAGTGGGTTCGTCTCGCCTTGACCGATCCCTTCGTCTACGTCGCCTCCCTCGCCTTCTTCACCTCCAGCGTCGCCATCTTCGGCTATGGCATGTTCCTCCCGACTCTGATCCGTGGGTTCGGCTACAACTCATACCAGGCCAACTACCTGACCATTCCGGTGTATGCCGTCGGCGCTTGCTCCCTGCTCGCTCAGGCTTACTGGTCTGACCGTCTTCGCCGTCGCGCCATGTTCCTTCTTTTGTCCGCTTGCCCCGTCATCACAGCGTACGTGATCTGCGTCGGCACTTCCAACAAGGCCGCTGGCTATGCAGCCATGTTCATCCTCGTCCTTGGTGTCTACGCCTTTTCTTGTTTGATGATGACTTGGGTAGCCACTACACTCTCGCCGGACTACAAGCGAGCCATCGGTCTTCCTATCTTCGCGAGTATCGGCAATTGCAGCGGCATGGTATCCGGTCAGCTCTACCCACCTAGCCAAGCTCCCCGTTACATCATGGGCAACTCCATCTCTGCTGGACTTGAGCTTGTCGCTGCGGTATTTGTGGTTGCTACATGGTTCATTCTTAGGCGGCGGAACCAGAAGAAGGAGAAGATGATTGCTGAGGGTGCTACAACCAATGGTTTCACTGATGACAGGGCATTGGATTTCAAGTACATCCTGTGAAATGCTACATGGAGTCCTGGGGGGAATTGAAATGTTGGATGATAAGGAGTGCTTTCGAGAAGAATTGATGATTTCATGATCCCTGAATTATTTGCTTGTGACAAAATGATGTTTCTCGTGTGCGTAGACGTTCAATCACAGTGCCCGTCTACGACGTGGAAATTAAGCCATCTCAAGTGCTTGTATCGCCTTCCAGGGTCATCTGATTCCACATTATATACAGAGTCATTCAAGCTCAGTCCCAACAATGTCCCCCTTTCATTATGGTCATATCAAGTATCTTGCGAGACGTCTAACTTCCATGATAAGAACTATAGGGTACCTTGCACGGCGGCGAGGTGCCTGGGTCGTGAAAACGCGTTCACGTCGCGCCGGAGCTCTGTGCCACATTTCTTTGAAAGCCCCACCATGCGTGTTGGTGGCTACGTCAACTTGCATTTCGATCAGAAGCAGAGCGCGACAAACGCCATCTTGAACCCAGCGACTGCCACGAACAAAACTAGGCTGCTAACACAATAGAGGCACAAGCATGGACGCCTCATCGTCGATGATCAAATGCTCCGAAGGGATCATCCGATCGGCCGTGCGTTCACGGCCCATCACTCGATCGGAAGCATCAACTGAGACTGGGAGATTGTGATGCCTGACCACGCGCGGGGTTCGTTGTCGGCAACAGCCCGCCGGTCACATCAAAACTAATAGAGCACGACCCAAAAGCGACGCTTGTAGATCATTTTGACCCCTCTGTTCTTAGCACCGACCGTAGTGCTAGGGGCGGAGGACGTCCGGGAATGCTAAGCTCGCAAGGTGTTGCTGAGCGCGGAGGTGATCGTGGTGCGAAAGATAGTGCCATCCCAATGTGGCTTATGTGACATGTGCTGTCGACATGTGAATGGCTGTAGTGTGTGCGGGACGAGTGTGCTCAGGAGTCGGGGTCCGCGAAGAATGCAGTGCAGAACGTCCATTGTCAGACGGGCGCTTGCATTCCATGAACGGCCATTCTGACATCACCACTGGGTCTATCTTGACCACCAACCAAAGATTCGCTGCGTCCAACCTGATACTCTATCATCGCAACGGTAATAGCATGAATCGACCGTTTGGGTGTCATCCGGTCAGTGATGCCACGGCTCGTATTGGTTCCAGAAGTGGCAAAGAAGAAACATTGTCAGGTCAGGAACCTACTTTTCGGGTCAGTATATGGTTCCACCATTGAAGAATTGCATGAGAATGATGCAAATCGCAGCATCCTATCAAACTCTATCCATTGGCAGAAACCTGCTTTGTGCACGACCCTGGGTTCGCGAATCTTGGGTAGGATCTGGAAGTTTGGGTCGAGGTGTCGAGGAACCAGCAAACAAGCACTTCATGCTCCACCGAGATCCAGACTCGGGTCAGAAGAGCCCCAGCTGTGCAGGGATAATACCGTGCAGGTGCATAGTCGCAATGGTGTTGGGGTGGTTGGCTGCATCACAGCGTCATGGTGGCTGGGCGAGATTGATCCTCGACAGGGACTGGGCCGGGGTGTCGCCTACAACGACGTACTTCGTACGCGGCTCAAAATTTGCAACATGCCATGTGCCCTTGATTGTGCTGCGCGGCGGAAATTCTAGCAGACCTAGAAAGTGCCCCAATAGGCGTCAGAATGGCTTTAAAGTTACTGAAGATAGATGCACGCCCGAAAGACAATTGAGTGGGCTCAGGGACCTGGAATGGGGAGGCCTCGAGGTTCGCACGTGACAGCGCGTTTCACAATATCGTGCGGCATCCTTCGTCGTCCAGATTTGGATTAGCAGCGCGAAGCGCAAAGCGAAATCAACCTCAAGTCCAATATCGGCAGCAAACGCACTGTGCAGCAAGAACATCTTCAGCGATACACGAAACATCGCAAGATGGAACCACGATAGATCTCTCGTGACCCAAGCACCAGAGGGTGCGTGCTGCTTCATGCGCCGCCGAGTCGGCACTGGAGAGCAAGGAGGGTCTGGACCCGCCGCTCTCAGCTCGACCAGGGTCTGTCGCATCCACCAAGCGATCCTTTCTGATAGGTCTGCCCGCGTCGTGATGTAGTGTCCCGACGGGATGAGTTTGCTGTTGCGTCACCATAACAGCTGAATTATAGCTGGGGTCGCGAGGCGCAAGGCTGGACTTTGGGTCCAGAAGCCATTGCGCCTCCACGACCTCGAAAGTGAGGGCTACTCGAGGGCGTCCATGAGAAACAGACTATCTGCCCAAACTAGAGGATGAGAGTCGTGAACATCACCACTGAGGGAAGTATGCTGCCATCGTGGCTTGGCGCTATCTGGCGGCCACGGGATCAGCGACGCTACAAGCGACACGCAATTTCATCGAGAACTGGTCGGTAGGTGGACGATCCGAGCTGAGACACTGACTTATTACAGCTGGTGGCAGCGGCTTCTCTCCCTTGACGGGCCTGGCGCGTGCGCTAGACACGCTGCGAGATCTGAGTGTTGCGACACCTCTCCACAAAGTGTTCTTGGCTGGGCTGAGAGATGGCTGTTCGATGATGAAGAGATCAGCAGCTATTCCGGTCGTTTACATCATCAATAATCAGAGAGTATCTGCCCAAGAAAGCGCAATTGGAAGCTGCAATTCTTTGCATGCCGCATCCCAGCCAACGTAGCGTATTTTGAGTTGAAAGCTCAACGCCGGTGAAGACAGAAACCAGCTTTACAGTTACACAGCAATTCGACAGACCCCCTAAAGGTCCACCGATGTGATCCTCCACCGCATTCCCTCACGTCACGTCTTAGCAGCGCTGCTATCATTTATTTACATCACGCTTGACTTGGCTCTACTCACAGCTCAAGGGACCGCTGTGTCTTATGAGTCAACTCAGACTATTTCGCATGGTATCAAGACTTTTCACAGGCAGTGCATCAGACTGGATGCCACACCCCTTGTCGCATCAAAGAAGCACTGCAGCCAATGCCGCACACCCCCCTGTCCACCGCTGCAACATCATTTAGCGAGCATCTCACAGGACTGAACTCGCACTACCGGCGCCTTGCAGCGGACTGCCCCACTTGCCCTTATTGCCCATCTCCCAGCGTCCTGACGCTGCTGCTCTTTCCCTGTTTTTAGTCGGCCCTCGCGACGCCTTCGTCGTTCATATTAGATTCCTGTGGTCTGCAGTCCCTTTTTTTTCTTTCCTTCCCCAGACAGCTTTCCCGATCTCCAACAGACACACCACTTGTGTTGTGTGGAGCACTTTCACATCTTCGCGAAAGGACAAGAGTCCGACCTACCAGCTTTCACAGCACCTACACCAAGCCGACAATTGTCGCTGTGACGTCAAAATGGGCAACTTCATTAGCTGGATCAAGGAGAACATGGGCGAGGATGAGAATCAAGGTTCGGCCCAAGAAGAAAAGGCTCCTCCTTCTCTCTCAGGTACGACTATCAGGAACCGGTCAATTATCGCAATGGCCACCAATTGTTTGTTTGTGAAATACTAATGAGAGCTGAAGGCATGATTAGCACCCTTGTACCGGTGCTCATTATCAGCTTGGTCTACATTGTTCTCTTCCTCATTCTCAGGTTCGTAAAGTGCAATCGATTTGGTCTATTAGGGCGTGCTAGCTAACGAATTGTAGACGGTCTCACAGAAGGTTTTATGCGCCTCGAACTTACCTCGGCTCCCTACGCGAAGAGTACGTGTGTCCCACACAGCAGCTATCGCGCGGTGTACCTGCTACCATATGGCAGACTGCGGGCTTGTCTTTGTCCGGCAGCTAATTATTTCTCAGAGAGAGGAGTCCCGAACTTCCTGGAGGTTGGTTCAACTGGTTCGGTGCATTCTGGAAGATCCCTGATGCATACGCCCTCCAGCACCAAGGCCTCGATGCCTACCTCTTCCTGCGATACCTCCGAATGTGCACGGTTATGACCTTCGTCTGCGCGTGTATCACATGGCCTATTCTCTTCCCCATCAATGCGACCGGTGGCAATGGAGCCAAGGAGCTCGAGCTTCTCTCCTACAGCAACATCAAGATCCAGGACAGTACTGAGAGGAACCGCCTTTATGCGCACACTTTCGTTGGCTGGATCGTGTACAGCTTCATCATGTACATGATCACACGCGAGTGCATTTTCTACATTAACTTGCGCCAGGCCTTCCTCCTCAACCCACAGTACGCTCAGCGCATCTCCTCCCGCACTGTTCTTTTCACCTGCGTACCGAAGGAGTACCTGAACGAGGCTCGCATCCGCCAACTCTTCACCGGTGCGATCAAGAACGTTTGGATTGCTGGTGAAACCAAGAAGCTTGAGGAGCTGGTTGAGGAGCGTGACAAGGTTGCCATGAAGCTTGAGAAGGCCGAAGTTAAGCTCCTGAAGACCGTCAACAAGGAACGCGTCAAGGCTGAGAAAGGCGGCAAGAGCTCCGAGAAGACCGGTTCTCCTCGCGACACCGAAACCGGCAACATTGCCTCACGTTACATCCCCGACAAGAAACGACCTCATCATCGCCTTGGCCCACTTGGTCTGATTGGCAAGAAGGTCGACACCATCACCTGGTGTCGCAGCGAGCTCCAGCGTCTCATCCCCGAAGCCCAAACCGCTCAGACTGATTATGTTGCCGGCAAATATGCACAGGTCTCTGCCGTTTTCGTCGAGTTCCACAACCAATCTGATGCCCAAGCTGCTCTCCAGGTCACCACTCATCACCACGCCCTGCAAATGTCTCCCCGCTACATCGGTGTCAAGCCTAGTGATGTTGTGTGGAAGAGCCTCAACATCCCCTGGTGGCAGCTTGTTGTTCGTCGCTATGCTGTGTATGCTATCATTGCTGCGCTTGTCATCTTCTGGGCCATCCCTGTCGGTATCGTGGGTATCATCGCGCAGGTCAACACCCTCAAGAAGCTCCCTGGTCTCACCTGGATTGGCGACATCCCCAGCGTAAGTACTTCCCATACCTTAGTCGTGTTCCTTCACTAACGACGCGCTAGATCATCCTCGGTGTTGTATCTGGCCTTCTCCCTGCTGTTGCCTTGGCCATCTTGATGTCGCTCGTTCCCGTCTTCATGCGGGCTCTTGCAAGACTGGCAGGATGCACCAACTTGGCCCAAGTCGAACTTTTCACACAGAACGCCTACTTCTTTTTCCAGGTTGTACAGGTGTTCCTGATTCAGACCCTGACAAACACCGCCTCGACAGCCATTGTCCAGATCGCCCAGTCGCCTACGAAGGTCTTTGACATTCTCTCGTCGGCACTGCCAACCGCGTCTAACTTCTACATCTCCTACTTTATTGTTCAGGGTCTCACCATCGCGACCAGTGTCCTGACTCAGGTCGTCGGATGTGTCATCTTTGGTCTCCTGTACAAGTTCCTGACTGGTACTCCTCGAGCAATGTACAATAAGTGGACCTCGCTCAGCGCCATCCTCTGGGGAAGCCTGCTCCCCGTCTACACCAACATCGTGGTGATCAGTGAGTGCTGCCTTCTACCTAAGCTTAACATGATCCAAGCTAATCTATTGCACAGGCGTGACTTACTCTGTGATTGCGCCCCTCATCCTTTTCTGGTCCACCCTTGGCCTCGGCTTGTTCTACCTTGCGTACCGTTACAACCTCCTCTTCGTCTCCGACACTGCCGTAGACACCCAGGGTCTTTTCTACCCCCGTGCTCTCAAGCAGCTTTTCGTCGGTATTTACCTGGCTGAGATCTGCATGGTGGGCATGTTCGCCATCTCCAAGGCCATTGGGCCTTGTATCTTGATGGCTGCCTTCCTAGTCTTCACCGTCCTCTACCAGGTCTCGCTCGGCAAGGCGCTTAACCCGCTTCTGTACACTCTGCCCCGCACTCTCCAGATTGAAGAGGAGATGCACCAGGAAAGCCTTTCCGCGGCCGAGTCAGCAGATGTAGTGGATGGCGCAGCACACAACGGCGTGCACAATGGTGCCGTTAACGGTGCGAACGGTGCTTCTGACGATGTCGTTAAGACAAAGGGCATCAAGAAGTTCGCCCCAGGTGGTAATGAGGTTGGTGTCCAGAAGCAGGGCAACTTCCTCTCCAAGTTCCTCAAGCCATGGATCTACGCCGACTACTGGACTCTGCGCAAGCTTGTTCCTCAGAGCAACACCCTGCCCACATACGACGAAGCGACCGAGAACAACGCATACTGGCCCCCATCTGCCACGAGCGAGACCCCTATCCTCTGGATCCCTGAAGACATTGCTGGTGTTTCCAAACAGGAGATTGCTGAGACAAGCCGGGTCATCCCCATCACTGATGAGGGCAGCCGACTCGACGAGAAGAACAAGCTCGTGTGGGACACGGAAGGTGCCCGACCTCCAATTTGGAGCGAGAAGGTGTACTACTAAGCGGTCGGGGTTCTTAGCGATTGTTTCGATACCCCTGTCGTGTAATGACGTTTCAAAAGACATGACGAGAGGCGATAGATACCACATTGGATTGGTCAAGGTGCATACGGTCTGATTCTATGAAATTGCCTCTCTTGTGTTTCTCATGGTACCTATTAGGGATTCTAGTTTTGATAACAGATAATTATGTAATTGAAAATAATCCATGAACTTGTGCGCGCTCTTAATGTGTCGTCTGTTTCGTGTTTTTGATGTTCTCTCCCACAGGCAGGTACTGACAGATGAGCATCGAACTAGTGACAAGCCTCATTGAGAAGGTGGAGGAATACAAGCAAGATTACCGCGAAACTTGATTATACCCTGCTTGTACTTGGCGAACTAATCTACTTTTCGAAATCTATAATGGCGAATGAGCGATTAAGTTTAGCGATCGAGATGTAACGATGCAGCATCTTGTGCTGCGCCGGATACCGACAATCTTTTCATCTCGGTTATACAACGTCTGTCATTGCAGGGTGGCAGGGACTGAAACGTGGGACGCGATGTCGCCAATGCAGGTTCCTTGGTTACACCTGGTGGTGTCAAAGTCAAATCAGCGGAGTGCAGAAATCTGTATTCTTTTCCCTGATTTTAGTGCAGCTGTCAGCGGGGGGCGCTAGCATGTGACGCGAACCATCGGTACAGAGTGGAGGGACTGGACAGGAAGATGCGACGGTTGGTGATGGATGCAGCTGTTGCCATGACAACGTGTGTCTACTTGCAGGCACAACAAACGATCCCGACCCCGCCACCACCGCGTTGATGGTCTTATTGGTCCGACTAGCCACCGTTTGCATGGGTTTCTCGATCGACTGCAGGGAGCGCAGCAGACCCATTGATTGATTGAATGGCTGGTTGCTGAGGAGTCCAGACCAAGAACTAAGAGGCTTGACAGGAAGGGTGCTGCTGACCTGTCGCCCTGGGTAATCCTGGCGCCTGCTCAACAATAACCCGAGATAATAACCTTTCTGTCGTGAGGGGCACCTGGCCGTTGAACTTGGCCGCGCAAGCTACTACCCTTGTTGAAGAACTTCATCCGATTGCTTCTTATTTTCCTACCACTATTACCCGTATACTTTTTGTCGAGTCGTTGTTGTAGAGCGAGACGGGTCAGTGCACGTGTTTGTCTGACGCTACAAAGTCTTGGTATCCTCGAGGGGTCTTCCTTTTGGCAACAAACATTCCAACCGACAAAGCGGGAGAGACACAACCCTCGAGAAACGTCAACGAGGTGGGCGATCAGGACGATCATGAGAATTGGCGGCGCTGCGGTGTTCGTATGATGATTGCGACGGCTTTATCAACAAAGGCCAACGGTCGACCTCGACGGCGCGTCGCAACGATGCCGTCGTCGCTGATGATGATGTTCGGGTTGCTGATCGTTGCGACCCGAACGGCGGCTGTTAACCTTCCTTACCTCCCCGCGCAGATCCTCATGCCCAGTGCGTGTTTCGACGAGGACAATGACTGCGCCGGATCGAACAAGGCTTATGTCTTCAGCGGTGCCAGCGGCGGTGATGCCGACAGCGTCGAGTTCCGATCGCTCGATTACTCCGAAGATCTCGACGACGACATGAAACTCGACACGGTCACGAAGGGAGCCTTGCCGTTCTTGAAAGATGGAAGCTCTACACGAACATTTACAGCATCGCGAACGAGTAACGGATCGGTCGTTGTCTACGCAGGCGACTGCGACGGCGGCGTTGGTGACCTCTGGTCCTACGAAGACGGAGGTGATGGATGGCAAGAGGTCGGCATGGAGACACTCGGTCAAAACGACGTGACAAGAGGCCCGTTCTTTATGGGCGGCACGATTGCCTTCTCCTCGAGACTGGCGCCTACGATGGACGAACCGACGATTTATACTTATGGTGGTATGTGTTCCATGCCTGCTATGGCTGATGCGGACAACACGTGGTGGCAGTCATCGGGAAACTATACGAAGACGATGATGAGCCTTGGACCGTCGGATGATGATGATGATGCGGATGCGGTTTACGCGCTGAACGTTGCATCGAGTGGAGGACCAAAGACGCCAATGGCTGGTTTCACTATCACTGGTCTCTCTCCTTCATATTCCAACGTCTCCGGCGATGTCACTCAGCAGGTCGGCTACGTACTTTTGGGAGGTCACACCCAGACTGCGTTCATCAACATCAGCACTGCTGCGGTATGGAAGCTGCCTGAAGAGAGCTGGAGCTACGTCTCGATCCAAGCACCAGAGGAGGAACCATCCGCCGAGCTAGCCCTCAAGGCCATCACCAAACGAGAAGTCGACAACGTATACAGCCGCTCCGGACACTCCGCCGTCCTCAGTGAAGATGGTCAGTCGATTGTCGTCCTTGGTGGCTGGGTCGGTGATGTCGCCAGTCCAGCTGAGCCACAACTCGCGGTACTCGAGATGAGCCAGGCATATAGCGGCTGGAGGTGGAAGATTCCCAAGGACCAGCCGGAAGGTAATGGCTTGTTCGGTCATGCTGCGGCTGTGCTTCCTGGGAATGTCATGATGGTGTATGGAGGATGGGAGATTGGTGGTGATGCGGTGCAGAAGAGGCAGAGTTCGGGGTCGCGGTTCCTCAACTTGACTTCGATGGAGTGGGGAAGCTCATACAAGAACCCTTCGGCAAGCTCCTCTTCGAACGATGGAGGCAACAACAACAACAACAACGACAACACAGATTCCGGCAATTCCAACAACAATGACAACTCTGACGGGGAAGAGTCGGACGGTGGACAGGATGCACCAGACTCTGCCTCGACTTCATCAAAGAACGTTCGACTTGGTCTTGGACTTGGCCTTGGACTCGGTCTAGGTCTCCTCATCCTGCTCATTCTCGGTGTGTACTGCTTCTTCAGGATCCGCAAGAAGCGTCGTGCTGCCGCTCGCGACTCGGCTATTCAGTCTCTCCGTGCTGATGCAGCTCACTTCCGTCACGACGACGATGAGATGCTGGAGCGTGATGACTTTCCCTGGCCAGGCTCCTGGTATACTGGAGGTCAAGATCCTTATCAACAAGGCGAAAGATCTCTTGGCTACGAAAGCCTGAGGGGAGGCAGGGGCCAGTATCAACAGCAAGGGCTCGGGGGCAATGTGGTTAGAAAGCCATTGCCCCGACAGCTCAGGGGTGGCTACGTCCCCGCAACTACTGATGTTGGTGCCTACGATCGAGGTATGATTCCGATCATGGAAGATGATGAGGAGGAGTCCATGCATCGCATCGATCCCGCCACACCGACGTCTGAAGTACCTAGCGATCCCTTCATGACACCCATCACTGCCACAGCTCCCGTCCTCGCCGCAGGGGCACTTGGCTATAACCGAGCATCGCCATCCCCCGAGAGGGCTCGAGACGGCCGGAGAGTCGACCCTGAAGTCCAAGACTGGGTCTCAGACGCAGACGCAGCAGAAACACTGCTCACGAGCATGAACTCACGAAGAGGTCGCATCTCACCGACACGACGAAACTCCGGCAGATCAGGCAGGTCAGGTGTTGCACTACGAGACGATGATTCTCGGAACGGCAGTAATCTATCTGAATCAAGTGCACCATCGAGACTATCACCCACCGGAAAGGGACGTATGATGAACTTCGCTGGCTCTAGCGGCTTGCTGGCTGGGTCGACGGTGCTAGCGGGTTCGGATGCGCAAAAGCCCGGTAGCTCCAGCTCAAGTAGCTATCAGACGGCCAAGTCTGCTTTTGGCACTTTGCAGGCAGAGGGACCGAGTCTGCTCCTTGGAGGGGCTGCTGGATATTCTGCTGGTGGTAGAACAAACACGAGCAGTCCGGAGTACGACATGGAGGATGATGAGCCTGGATCACCTTCAAAATCGAAGCCTCTCAAGAGAGGATGGCTTGGATCCTTGAGGCGAGTCTTTTCTACCTCTGGTGGAACTAGTCCTGCAAGTTCGACACGAGCAGAGTCGCCGATACGGGAGAAGGCATCCTTTGACTACCTTGGCGACTACGAAACACGTCCTGGCTTGAATGGTG
This sequence comes from Sarocladiaceae sp. CBMAI 1973, assembly GCA_021347865.1. Taxonomy (NCBI): domain Eukaryota; kingdom Fungi; phylum Ascomycota; class Sordariomycetes; order Hypocreales; family Sarocladiaceae; species Sarocladiaceae sp. CBMAI 1973. Next base: position 35,543 of record WNLN01000189.1, read on the forward strand.
AGCTTCTACGGAGAAAACAGGGCCGCTTCGACTGGGATAGTGGCGATGCTGGTGACGGCCCCGATGGCGCAAGGGGAGGCGCTACACGTGAGAAGGACGATTGGGATATCGAACGCGCGGTGGAGAGTCGTCTTGTGCAGGTGATGTTCTCAGTGCCTAAGGAGCGACTGCGCGTGGTGAATCCCGACGAGAAAGGTCCCGAAGACGACGGCGTCAGCGTCAAGAGCGCACGATCCATCGTCCCGCCACCACAAGCTGCACCAGCAGCACATAAAGCCGACATCATCGACATGGAGAGAGCAGAAGAGCAGCAAGACCTCGGACTTCTGAGGGTGCAGACCGATGATGTCTTTGGCGATGATGATATGGAAAGGACGAGGAGTGGCCTCACGATGGTCAGCTCGGGAGATAGGAGTGAAGGGAGGATAGAGACGGCGGAGGCAATGACTATGGAGAGGCCGAGGACGAGGGTGCTCAAGATGGTGGAGGGGTTTGAGGCGAGGAGCAGGGATGGGAGTCCGAGCCCGTCGAGAGGAGGGAGCCCGAGGACGGGAGGGGCTGGATGGTTGTAAGTGATGTGGATTTGGAGTGTGGATATACATGGGTTTCTGTACTTTGGAGTTGGATGGGATGTTTGAGCATTGGTGTTTGGTATATTGTTCTGGGGAATATATATGTGTTTGATCGATAATATGACATTGAGCCAGTACGTATCATGTGCCAACTTGTGAACCTGTCCATGTGTGAAGCTCTGTCTCTCGTTCCATAAGCGATTGTGCTAACTGCTCTCTGTACCGCTCCTAAATACACGGACCTGAAGCAAAAGATCAGCAACACCATCCACCGTCGATAGTCTGTACGCTTCCGGTGATGAACTGTGATTCGTCACACAACAGCCAACAGCACAGTGAAGCAATCTCGTCAGCTCGACCATCGCGCTTGATGTGCTGCTTCCTCTCCACGGGTTTGCCTTGAATCTCAATGACCTTTTGATACATTGGAGTGTCGATTGTGCCACTACAAAGGATTGTCAGTAAGGCTATCTCGAGCGACCCATGGGTATATCAGGACAAGTGACTTACGGAGCAATGGCGTTGACGCGGATACCTCGAGTTGGCCCAACGTCAACAGCAGCGCACTTGGACAACCCAATGACTCCGAATTTGGATGCACCATATGCACATCCATCCGGCGTCCCCTGCCATCCCGCCACACTCGCCGCATTGACAATACTTCCCCTATCCTTCATATGCTTCAATTGAGCTCTTTGAGAGTACATAACCCCACTAAGATTAATATCAAGCACCAACTTCCAATCCTCCGTATCCTGGTTCGTCGTATTGCATTTCCGAAACTTCCTGCCCAGGATTCCCGCAAGATTGACCGCACCGTCTAGAGGACCGAAACGTTGTACTGTCTTTTCGATCCAGTCGTTGACTTGGTCTTCTTTTGTGATGTCTACGACTTGGAACATGACTTCTCCGCCTTTGGAGGTAATCTCTTCGGAGAGGGTTTGGAGGGTTGGTTCGTGGAGGTCACAGACGGAGACCTTTGCGCCTCGGGCGGCGCACATTTTGGCTGTTTCGAGGCCCATTCCTCCGCCGGCGCCGGTGATTGCAATTACTTTTCCTTGAAGATTTGTTGACATGATTGATGCGAGAAGTCTGGATTGTACTCGAAGGTGATATGATGTCTCTTGCGAATATGACGCTGGTGCTGCCGGGCCTGCTAGATGCTGTCATATTCAACATCTACATCTGTTATGCTATCGTCGTTTTATGCCACTTGAACCCTTGCCAATCCCTAAAACACCCTTTCCCTGCATTCGGTGTCATATTCCTTCACGCAATCTGGACAATCCCCGGCGTACCGATCAGCCCCATCACGGGCTCTCGGGTTCGGAAACCACGGCCTCCACAATCACTCTGAACCGTGTAAGCGTAGGACGACTTGGAAGTATGGACCTCGTGACAAAGCCACCCTTGCGCAGTGTTCGGTAAATAAGTCCGGCGCATTCACAGACAACCCCGCTTGGGAGGCGTAGCTTACAAGCATTCGCATCACAGGGCGGAAAAAGCGACCCGGCGAATCTGGGGTATGGGGGACGAACCTAGTGAGATCCACGCTCAAACGCTAAACCTGAGCTGGGCTGAATCACTTCTTGTGAGCTATACGGCGCCACTATGGAGCGACTACTTGATGGGTCTGATTGAGGCGAATGCGGGGAAATCAGTCTCGAATTGGCGCCGAGAAGCCAGGGAGCTGGTTCGCACGGACTTGGGTTGTCAACTTGTCATGTCTCTGTGCTCGAGGTGAGCAGTCGATGCTGCTAGCCAGTCACCTTCACTTCTCCGCTCGCGATTATCGAACCTCCACATGGGAACAGGCCCGAGCATCTCAGAACAATGGATTCTCTATGGGACGCAATGAATGAGAACACCGAGGACAACACTTGGCCAAATGAGCCAGAACAGACCGACCTCCGAAGGCGCCGAAAGAGCTCTACAGGGTCAAGATCTGGGAAGCAATTGGCATGTCTGAGCTGCCGTCGCAAGAAAGTCAAGGTACAAAAATGACGACATATGAGAAGCTTCTCACAAAAGCGAATGAGTTGAGCGAATGCTGACGAGAACCACTCCTCAGTGTCTGCCTGGTCCTGAAGGGCCCAATCCATGCAGTCTATGTACCAAGCTTCAGACTGCTTGCCACGTCCCTGAATTTGACGACCGAAAACGAACGCATACCAGGAAACTCATCGACTCGCTCAAAGCCGAGAACGAGAAACTTCGAGCACAACTCGCAGAGCACCGGAAAGTCTGTCTTCTCAACAGCGACCACGATGACAGTTCCGGAACGCCGGAGTCGGACACCTCTGTCTTGGAAGAAGTGTCGCCAGGTACAGAGTCAAATTCCAGCAAGTCAGACAACATGATTGTGAGACTTTGTGGTGGGCAACGACAGCTGAACAGCGATCGTGTTGGTCGGTTGAGGTTCTTTGGACCGACCTCGAGTCTCCATTTGATGGAGAGTGTCACATCCTCGATTCTGATCGGAAGAGATACGTCTAGTGGTTCATCAAAGCCTGTTTGGCAGGATGACTTCCCGCTGGAAATGCAAAATTACCTTCTGGATTTGTATTGGACTTATCTGCATCAAGTACTGCCATGGTATGGAAGCCACCCTGCCTGTTCGATCATAATACAGGGACGCTGACCGACCACTTTCGGTGTTTAGCATCCATAAAGAAGCTTTCCTGCGCGACATGGCCACCGGCGACACCAGATATTGCAGCACGTTACTGATGTACTGCATCCTGACGAGAGCAGCTGCCATCTCAAACGAGCCGGGATTGAGAGCTTTGGCTCTGGCAGATGATCCCGAAGACGAACCGCCGTACCTCGTCAGGAAATGCGTCCAGCTACTCGAGACCGAGCTCGATAGACCAGGCATAACTACATCTCAATCGCTCCAGCTGATGAGCGAAATGCACTGCGCCATATCTCACGATACCAAAGGCTGGATGTACGCCGGCGGCGCTGGACGGCTTGCCTATGAGTTGGGTCTGCACAGTAGCAGCGAAAGCCTGGGGAGTAGTCTCAGTCAGGTTGATCATGAGGTTCGTAAGATTGTGTTCTGGAGTGCCTTCAACTTAGACAGGTCATGGGCGCTATATCTCGGTCGACCGCTGTCCATCAAGATCGAGGACGTGGAGGTCAAGAAGCCTGGCGATGGGGATGCGTCGTTCTCAGACACGATGTTATTCTCGGCCGCTTGGACGAATCTTTTGGAGATCATTGGGCTCATTTGTGAGGTGCTCAATGGTTTTCAAGCACCACATAACCGCCTACACACGCTCAATTATCGCCTTCTGGACTGGCGAGCGAAGCTGGACCCGACAATAGCCTATCACGCAAAACAGTCTCCAGCTGTCTTTCTTCTACAGTGAGTAAAAGAGCTTCGAGGTTTCTGTAACCAAAAGCCCGAGCACAGGCTGACATGGTATTACAGCATGCAATATGCGGCCGCGATGATCCTTCTGCATCGCCCTGGCGCCCAATTCGGCAAAGGGACTCCTTGCCAGACATCGACAAGCGAGACGTCACGCCAAATCTGTGTTGACAATGCTGTGGCAATCTCACAGTATCTGCAAGAGTACACCGAACAACACGGCAGCGTTCTCACAATGTCGTGGATAGCATTACACATCATCGCGACCGCCTCGACGACACTTATCGCCAACATTGCCGAGCGACGCTCCGGCGCAGCCCAAGAGCCGCAATTAGAAGCCTTGAGGAGGTGTCTTGACTCTCTAAGTGAACTGGAGAAGAGCCACACAGTGACGAGAAGGGTGAGAAAGGTGATACAGCAGGCTATTAGGCTTCTTAACCTGGACGCAACAGTGAAGTCATCATCTGGAAGCTCCAATGGCTTTTTAGCATCTAGTGTTTCATTGATGACGCCTCTGTCTTATACTGCGCCAGACACTTCGACGACGATGGGAGACTTCCCGTTCTTGGGCATGTTGCCAAACATGTCACAGTTCGACATGCTCAATTCCTTCGAGTCGTACTTTTCCTGACAGCAGAGTGAGATCAGGGCGGGAATTCAAGTGAAGATGGATTGCACTGTTACAGAAATAATGTGGTTGTTATCTATCTACCTGTCTATAATAGTGTCCTATAATTCAAGAAACCGTTACTGGCACAACCTGATCAATAGTAATCTTCTTCTCATCTCGCTCGGGCGCACTTGGTACCTGGACGGTACGTGGCTTCGGGATCGGCGGGAAGTCGATGTTTGCCTTCTCGAGGTACGTCGTCCGAGAGCTCCCGTCGTAATCGGCTATTGTGTATCCGTTACCGAGATAGGCCATGGGATTGCCCGCGAGCTCGTCCAGATATGTGTACTCGAAATCTTCCCAGCGTGGGTTCTTGAGAGCGTACGCTTGATTCAGAGCGTTTCCGGGCCAATAGGCTAGCATTGATCAGCAAAGGTGTTGGTCAGGAGCATGATGGTTTCGAGCGTACCGATGTTTCTTCCAGTTGGGTCGCCGCGCTTGAACCAAGACTTGCACTGAAGATTGCATTAGCTCTAACCATTTCTCTAGTCCATAGGAGATACGAGACCAACCGGCTGTCCGAAGATCGTAGTCTTCAAGTACTCGTTGACGTAAGAAGTGTATTGCTTCACACGTTCAGGCCTGGGAAGCTTGCGTCAGTATCAACACGCAGAAGACATCGCAGCGGGAAACATACCGGATGCACATCGACTTGAGACGATCGCGAAGCAATTTCTTGGTGCAAGAAATCATGAATTCGCACTCCCACTCTGAACAGAGGAAAGCGTTGCCAGCTCCCGGGGCACAATTTGGGCCAAAGTAGAGGAAGCAGTTTGGCATCTTGTCCACGGCGACGCCGAGGTATGATTCAGGCTCGGGGTCCATGACATCGTTCCAGGAGATGCCATCCTTTCCGATGACGGGAAACCTGCTTCTGAAGTCGCTGGGATGTGTCAGTACCTTGTTTGTCAGAAGTGACATTCGGAACGGGAAACCAACCAGATGAAACCAGTAGCCCAAATGATAGCGTCGCATTCGTGCAGCGTTCCGTCACTCGTGATGATGCCATTCTCAACAACACGATCAATACCTTCCGGGATCCATTGCACATTATCTTTGACCACCGCATCAAGATAACCAGGTCCGGGGACCAACCGGCGACAGCCCGGAGGAAAGTCCGGCAACAGAGTCTTCAAGATGTCAGGTCGGCTGGCGAGCTTTCGCTTCATGGTGGCCCGGAAATCTGCTTCCATATTCTTCTGAATGTTTGATCCGTATTTGAAGCCATCTTCGGCCATGTAAGCCATGATGCCGTCTTCGATCTGTCGTCGATACGCGTGATAACTCTCTGGATCTCGACTCCATTTGGTTCGCTCGTCGTTGGTATATTCGACTATCCAAAGTGTCAGAAAGTGGACAGGAAAGACCGTGTATTCATTCTGGAATTGCTTACAGTTGCCTCTTTCTAGTGCGCCACGCTTCTCCAACTCGCCTGCACCGAAGCCCACGGGCGCAATCCAATTCCTGGTAGAGATATTAGCACAGATAGGAAGACCGGACTGGGCAGAAACTCTCCATACTGTGATCTCATATAGTGCTTGACTTGCCTAGCTTTTGTTTGGATGCCCGGTAGTACTTGGACGCCGGTCGAGCCGCCTCCCACCAAGGCCACGACCTTGTCAGTCGGATCGAAGGTCGTGTCGTAATCGGCCGTGTGCATGTACGGGCCCTTGAAATCGTGAAGACCTGGAACCTTAGGAAACTCCCAATTATTAAGCATGCCCCATGCCATGATCAAGACCTCGGCCTCATCTTCGAACTCCTGTAGTCGCATGTCAGGACGGGGTCAAACTTTAGAAGTATAAGTATATAGGAAGAGAGACACTCATACCTCTGCTGTTGTCGTGTTCTTGACTGTTAGTTTCCACAAACCTCGATCCTCATCCCACTCGGCTCGGGTGACATAGTGTTTGAACTTGACGTGTTGATCGACTTGGTATTTGTACGCAACTCTCTTCACGTAGTCGTTGATCTCCTCACCGCTGGCGTAATAACTCGACCAATTTGGGTTGTCCTCGAAAGGCCAGGTGAAACAGGGCGCAGGAATGTCGCAGGCGACTCCTGGGTACCGGTTCTCGAGCCAGACACCACCAAACTCTGATCAAATTTGTTAGCAAGGCGTCCCACAGAGCCTGTGATCTATTGGAGTCCCTTGACGTTGGGCACTGTACCTTCGTTCTTTTCGTAGATCTTAAAGTCGATGTGTTGTCCGAGATGCTGGTTGAACCTGATTGCGCTCGTGATGCCGGAAATGCCGGCTCCGACGCAGACGACTCGAAGACGTCGGCCAAAGTCATCTATTGGCTGACGGTTGACCTTCGACGAATAGTCGGTATAATGAAGTTGGCCGGGATACACCATGGTGGGCGGTTTAGCGTGACGCTCCTTCAATGCGCAGCATAGACTCAGAATGATTCGATGTCTGGATCACAGTTGCTGGCTAATCGATATAACAAGAACAGATCGTTATTGCGCTCTCAATTAAAATGATTCATGTCTGGTTCGCTAACACTACGTCTTTCCCCCATTTACTCTGCCTACGGCCATTTAATCCCAGCGTCAACTACAATGTTCGTGTTGCCGGAAAAAAGTACCGGCTCAGGCCGCTCGAGGTGGAAGCTCCCCGTTTGGGCGAGGACAATACATCCATAGACGGAAGTGTCAGTTGACTTGTCCGGACAATGCAAGTCCAGCAAGATTCGATAGACGCTCCATCAGCACAATAACCCCGACGATGGACAGACAAGGATCGACCCCGCATGCCTTAGCACAGATCTCCCAGACATGGTGCGGGGAAGGCAGGGCATGGAGAATGTGAACAAGCCCGTTTGTCTTGTGTCGGTAAATAAGACCGACGAGTCATCGCGAGGGCGCCACCAACAACCATCCTGAGCGTAGCCTTAAGCCCCACCCGCTACTGATTACGTCCTCTGACCATGGCTCTTCAAGTAAGATGGGACTAAAGTAGACAAGGCTAGAAATGGCCTTGCGTCCAATTCCCACAGTCTGGGGAGCCAAGGATAGAGTTAGGCTAGTCCCCAGTGTTGCCCCGGATTCCACGGCTAGGCTTAGCAACCTACATACTACTCCCTTCCTCTTGAGATTCACATAAAGGCAGGCTCACAGGCTGAGCAATTGACTGAAATCTCTTTGAATCAATCAGAAGAGGCCTCATTATCACAATTCTGACATAAGAAGAGGACTTGATCTTGATTAACATGGCTGATTCCAAGAGTTTCGACGCCTCCAATGCTAACGTGGAGATGATTGAGAACGACAGTCAGAAGGTTGCTGCCGACCATGCTTCGCACACTATTGCCATGGAAGGCAGGGCTCTTGAGGAGAGAACTACTGCCAAAGCATGGATCTGTGTCTTTGTGAGTATAAGCATGATCACGATAACCTTCGTTCTTTGGTCTGATCTAGTTTCGCAGCTTCTCTCGCTTTCGTTTGGTCTGCCATTCTGGTAAGTAGTCTTGAACTGTCCCTTTGATATATGATCTCGAGACCTTGACTGACTCTGCTCTCAGGGCTACACCTACGACCGCGTCCATCTCCGCTCAGCTGCTCGGCCAGTTCGGCTCCTCTGCGCTTTCTGCATGTACGAATGAAATCCCCGAGCTTGGAATTACCCGAAGAACCCTACTAATGATTCCGTTATAGGGGTTATTCCTTGTATCACAACCGCGGCAGCCGTCACAATCCTCTTGTTCACCGCCAACTCCGATCTCTTCGGCAGGAGATGGTTCATGCTCGCAGCGAATGTAATTACCGGTATTGGCTACATCGTCTGTGCCCGCGCCAACTCCCACATGATGCTCATTGCCGGCCTCAGTCTCAACGGCTGTGGATCGGGCATGGCAGGTATTGCACTCATTGCTGTACTGGAGCTGCTTCCTAATAAGTTCCGCCACATTGGCGTTGTTCTTGCAGATGGCTTCGTTTACATCATGATCATCATTGGTCCTATCGTTGGTCGTTATGCTATCCGAGGTGGTGGTGATGCTTGGAGATGGCTGTACTGGGCTGGCTTCATTGGTGAGGTTATCGCCATCGCCGGATTGATGGTATTCTACCGTAAGTTATAACACTGAAATAGACCAAGTCCTGCTGTTCCTGGATAAAGCTAACAAACATGACTCATCAGACCCTCCGAAGCAACCCCGTGGAATCTCTGCCCGAGAAGCACTCAAGGGTCTTGACTGGGTCGGCGCGATTCTCTTCACCCTTGGCTGCGTCTTGGTTTTGGTGGGCATGGTTTACACCTCTTATATCTCCAGCACCGACCCGCGTGTTCTCGTTACTCTCTGCCTTGGCTTCGCATTTATCGTTGCCTTTGGACTCTGGGAGCGGTTCAGCAATGTCCGATTCCCTCTTTGTCCGAAGGATATCTTTACCAGCAACAAGGGACGGAGTTTACGGCACCTTTCTGCCTTACCTTCATCCTGGTCGGCTTCTTCTATGGCTCTGCTGTCATCTACCCCACCACAATTAGTAAGTATGACCTTTCTCCTGATAGAACGATATCCTTGCTGACTCTTTCCAGATGCATTCTACATCGACGAGAATACCTCAATCTCTGAAGAGTTGCTTCTGACCCTCCCCAACACCGTTGGTATCCTCGTCGGAGCCACTCTTCTGAGCACCTTCGGCAACAAGATCGGCCATTGGAGATGGCAACTCATCATTTCCACCTTCTCACTCGTCCTCTGGGGAAGTATGTTCGCAACAGTCACGCCATACAACAAGAAGCAGATTCTCGCTTTTGCGGTGCTGGGTCAGATTTCCTATGGCTGGTCAGTTTATCTCTCCGTTGCTTACACCCAACTCGGTGTACCTCAGGAGATGCTCGGAGTCTCAGGTGGTCTGGCCGGCACTGCCCGTTATGCTGGCGGTGCTGTGGCGGCGGCGAGTCTTTCCACTGCTTTGTCCAACGGAATCGCTACTAGGGTGCCGCAGCTTGTTCCCGAAGCAGCGTTGAAGGCAGGACTTCCTCAGGGCTCTTTGGATGCTGTTGTTGCTGCTGCTAGTCAAGGTGCTGCTGCTCTGAAGGCGATCCCGGGTGTCAATGACCGCGTTGTGGAGGCAGTGACGGATGCATACAAATGGTCGGTTGCGTACGGCCTCAGGTAAGCATATGCCCCTTATCTGCGGTCCAGGTGCATTTAGCTAACACCTCACAGGAACACTGCTCTTGCTTCCATGGCTTTTGGTGTCGTTGGAATAGCGCTGGCGTTTTACTGTGAGGACATCACCCCCAAGATGACCAACAAGATCGAGGTATTCCTCGAGAACGACGCACTCGCTGAGAAGAACGCCCACCACTAAGTGTCATTGCTGGAAAGAGTAGTATTGGTTCTCATACCAATCATGTACCTAATACGATATCAATTGTGTTCTCATTCTATTCCAAATCCTTCGTGACTGTCAAAGAAATCAAAGAGTTGTCAGCGACATAGCCAGCCTCCCTCCACGAAACTTAGAGTTGGAGAGCCTTCATGTATTCAAGACCGTGTCAACATCAGGTCTGCATAGAAACTGTAGTTACTACATATAACGGAACTAAGGTTCCTTTGGAGCTGCTCCTGAGTCCAAGTCCGTCACTTTCTACCTTATCCATTTCATTTTTCTCTTAGACGTGGCTCGAAATATCACGTCTGATATTTTGTTACTGGTCTCGCTCAACCGGATCGTGTCTCATTCAATATTTTGCTCCCTCCATGATCCGCTTCATGGTCTCGTCTATGTACTCCGGCTGTGGCCTGTTCACAATATTCTCAGCGCTGACTTCGAGCGCCTTTCCAACTACTGACCCATCCTCGAGAATTGTCATGACCGCCTTGACCACTTGACTAACAGGAGTGAAGTCTTTTGTATCAAACTGAGACCAGGTATCTTCTTTATACAAGGTGGTATGAATTGCGCCAGGAAGCACACAGTTGACGCGGATGTTTTCCTTCTTCAGCGAAATTGCCATGGATCTCATTAGTCCAAGTACACCGTGCTTCGAGGCACAATAGAGTGGCAGATCTGGGGCGGCATATAACGAGGATGCTGCAGAAAATCGATTAGCATGCGCTGAATCCTCAACGTAAAGAGTTGTGAGACTCACCAGAAGCGGTCATTGTAATTACACCACCCGGGTGAGGATTCCGTCTCATGTACTGCATCGCGAGATGACTGGTGTACGTTGCACCTTTGAAGTTGATGTCTTCAACGAGCATACTAGGAGCAGACGGAGGCCATTGTTTTGGCTCATCATAAAAGTCAGCTTTGCCAGCAATGCCTGCATTCGCATACACAAAGTCGATGCTTCTATATTCCCTGTGAATCGCCTCGAAAGCGAGCTGTTGTTGTTCATAGTTTGTCACATCAACACGATGAAAATGACTTCTTCCTTCACCGAGGGATTCCACTGCCCGAGCTCCAGTTTCGTCATTTACGTCAAACAATGCGACTCGCCAGTCGTTCTTCACCAACTCCTGGGCGACAGCGAAGCCCATGCCTGCAGCACCCCCGGTGATGATTGCCACGCGCATATTCGTCGTGTCGGAAAAGTACAAGCTGCAGTAAAAACAGAATAGATAGCTAGTGGCGAGCTTTCAAAGCTGCCTGACACGTGCGATGCTATATCACGACATGGACACATCTAGACCAATACGTGTAGTCCGGGTCATGGTACACAAACCTGTCATGCGCCCGTCTTCCCCAGATCTTGGGTGCGCCACAGCCGTGCATAGTCGCCTCCGGACTTTGTTACCGTGGGAGTTTGATCTGAGGGGCGTTGGCGATGATTCATCGCCATTTCTTAGCTCGCGGACAATGTTGCCGACGACACCACCTTGGGAATGTGCCCCATACCCCACACGGACCCTGGGTGCATACGGCAAAGGGGAACGAAGACGGTCGTAGTATCCGTATTCTGTGGAAATTGAATGTCCGGATGTAAGTCGCATATCGCCTTCTGCCGATCTCGTTGAAGGGCAAAGTATAGATGAAAATGGGAACTTAAGCAAGGCTAGATCTTTGGTCCAGAACTGAGTGTGCTTGGTCAATCTCTGAAGACTTCGTGTTCATCGAAATCACATGTTCCTTTTTTGAGACTCTGTGCTCTCTCAACATATACAATGTCTCTGGCCTTACACAACTACGCCCCTCCTATCACAGACATGCCGGCTGCGAAGGAGCGCGTACACGCGACAGTAGAGGAGGTTGAGACAGTGCAGCCTCAGCACCAACACAAAACGAATACAACTGCAGCAAGAAATGGAGACAAAGGCTACTACCGAAATGAGGAGCTTGGTGGGCCAATTCACACCGAGAGGGAGATGAGAGTGGTGGTCATCGGCGCTGGTGTTTCCGGCCTTTGTTTTGCATACAAGATTCAGCGATCGTTCGAGAATTTCTCGCTCCAGCTGTACGAGAAGAACCCAGAAATTTCGGGGACGTGGTACGAGAATCGATACCCTGGGTAAGTTTGTCCAATTTTGAGCGCGAGGCACGCGATTGACTGACACTTGTTCGAAGATGCGCATGTGACGTCCCTTCGCACAACTACGTCTTTTCATGGGAACAGAATCCTTCTTGGTCATCTGTATACGCTGGAAGCGCTGAGATCAAGGAATACTACAAGTCCTTTGCCGATAAGCACCAACTGAATCGTTACGTCCGACTAAACAGCAAAGTCTCAGACGCGACATGGGATGAAGCAAATGGCCGGTGGAGTCTCAAAATCGAAGACACGGAAACTGGGGAGACATTTACGGATTCTTGTGATATTCTCATCAATGGCTCGGGGATCCTCAACAATTGGCAGTGGCCTGCGATTGAGGGCTTGGACAGCTTCCAGGGCACGCTGCTGCACAGTGCAAATTACGACAGGGACACAGACCTGAAGGGCAAAAGAGTTGGCTTAATTGGAAATGGGTAAGTAGAAGTCGTGTCTTGATATCACCGCCGCATCACGCTGACTTGTCCAAGATCATCAGGTATTCAAATTCTCCCGGCTGTGCAGCAAGAAGCCGCCTCAGTCACCACGTTCATCCGCACAGCGACATGGGTCACGCCACTTCAAGGCTTCGACCAGCACACATACACGAGCCAAGAAAAAGCCGAGTTCGAGGACAACCCACAAAAACTTCTCGACTGGAGGAAGGAAACCGAATCGAATGTGAACAACATTTACAGCATGTTTCTGAACGGAAGCAGGCTGCAAGAGAGCACCAAGAAGAGAGTCACGTTGCAGATGGAGCAAAGACTTCACAAACCAGATCTACGTGAGCTTTTGGTACCAAAGTGGGATTTCGGATGCAGACGAATGACGCCTGGTATCAATTATCTCGAGACCCTACAGGCCGACAATGTCACGGTGGTCACTGGTCAAGTAGAGAAGATCACGCCCACGGGATGTGTTGCAAACGGCGGCCAGGAGTACACTGTTGATGTTCTCATCTGCGCGACTGGCTTTGATGTCTCATTCCGACCTCGGTTCTCTATCAAAGGCAAAGATGGCCAGGATCTTCGTGACATCTGGTCAGGCGAAGCACACTCATACCTCGGTGTCGGTGCACCATCACAGCCAAACTACTTTCACTTTCTTGGCCCAAACTGCCCAATTGGTAGTGGACCACTTGTCGGCGCAATAGGTAAGTCTAGATACTACTTAAACGTCCATGGCTCTATTTATTGACACCCTTCCAGAGGCTCAGGCAGATTACATGCTCCGATGGTGCGACCGATGGCAAACAGAAAAGATGCATTCCTTCACCCCAAAACTCGCCGCGATCGAAGACTTCGCTTCACGAACAGACTTTTTCATGCGCGACACAATATGGAAGGCAGGCTGCCGAAGCTGGTATAAGTCACACACCATCGACGGGCGCGTCTCTGCCTTGTGGCCAGGAAGTTCTCTGCACTACTTCGAGGCCATGGGCTATCTTCGAGCGGAGGATTTTGACATCGAGTACAAAGGAAATCGCTTCGACTTTTTGGGGAATGGCTTTTCGCAGACTGAGCTTGACATGACTGCGGATTGGGCATATGACATCCGGAACGGCGACGATAGTCCGTTTTTGAGCAAGTCGAAACAGCGCAAGTTGCTCACCAAGAGCGGATCTCAGCATCACGCAGAGCCCGTTCTGGATGAGAACGATCCTAATTGGAAGGCATGGTGCTGAGCTATGATTAGGATTGAAAGGTAGACCATCGTGCATATTCTACAGCATATCATTTTCTTTGTCGAGGCGTAATACATACACACTTGATCACGACAGCGCATCCACGATCGCAGGAGAAGTGCGAGAGCTCTTTACGATGTTGGTCTTCTCACGTTCGATACTCGTAGGTTACATCGCGCAGGACTGAAAGCACGCTTGACGGCGGCGATCCTCCATTCGACCGCTTGTGCATCGATTTCCGGCAAAATCGTTTACCAATCCCCTCAATTAAGCTCAGGATACCAACCCTGGGCACTATAACGTCGGGGTCATAATCTACCGTCTACGACTCCTCTCCAGGTGGAGGCCCTACTATAAATGACGAACTCTGCGGAGTAGACACCAATCAAGTTGAAGTTTCCTGCGATCACATCTGCATGAACATGGGGTATTGGGGATCTACGGCTCGAAATATGTGCGGAGGACGACGATTGGTGGCATTTCTATCTCGCGAATCTGGGGTAAGGTAGCTTAGCCGAGAAGTGTGAGCAAGATGAAGTCATGTAGCATTGGGGTATATGATCAAGCTCTGGATTTTTTTCTTTATTTTTTTTTGTGATGATCTCTAGCTTCTCGTTTCTTGATGATCGAATCGCATACCGAGTCAATTGGACAAATTCCGTCATGAAGTCTTCTTTTGCCGCGTTTGGGCTGCTTTTGGCCACTGTGGTCCACGCCACTAACACCACAGGTCCTCTGTACAAGAACCCAGACGCACCGGTTGACGATCGTGTTGAGGATCTGCTCAAACGAATGACAATTGAAGAGAAGACAGCTCAATTGCTTCAGGGTGATATCCGAGATTATCTTGACATTGAAGATGGCATGTACAACGAGACTGCAATGGCGTGGATCGCCGAGAAGAGAGCCAATTCGATCTGGACTGGACTTTACATGAATCGGACCATGGTTGCTCGTGGTGCGAAATTGGCTCAAGATTATCTCGTTAATGAGACCAGACTCGGTAAGGAACGACGATCACTAAACCGGATGTGCAGAGAGCTGACTTGGTCAAGGCATTCCCGCATTCATCCAGAGTGAAGGCATTCACGGCGTTCTCGCCCTCAATGCCACGATCTTCAATTCGCCAATCGCTCACGGATGCGCATTCAACCCAGAACTGGTCGAAAAGATGGCCGAGGTCATTGCGATTGAGTCTCTGGCGCTTGGTGTCAACCAGGTATTTGCTCCTGTGGTGGATCTGGCGAGAGAAATGAGATTCGGCCGCGTGGAGGAGTGCTACGGCGAGGATCCATTCCTGTAAGAAAACATCGTCGGGATCTATTGCCCAGATTGATGGAACTGACCCATTTGTTCTTCACAGGGCTGGCGAGTATGGCTATGCTTATGTCAAGGGCGTTCAGTCCAAGGGCGTGTGCGCCATGGTGAAGCACTTTGTAAGTCAGCCCGTCATAATCATTGACTTGTGAGAATGGTATCTGATAGCAGAACCTCAAAGGCCGCTTTCGCATCCCCAGAGCAAGGTGTTAATACTGCACCTGTCCACGGTGGAGAACGCATGCTCCGGACGACCTACCTCCCAGCATTTCACCGTGCCATCATTGATGCCGGGGCATGGTCTGTGATGGGCTCTTACAATTCCTACGATGGCATACCGGTCGTCTCAGACCACTTTATCCAAGAGGAGATTCTCCGCGAAGAATGGGGATACGATTATTATGTCATTGTAGGTCAATCCTTTTCGCGCTTCTGTCGCACTGTTGTACTGATGGTCATAGTCCGACGCTGGTGCTAATGCCCGTCTTGTCAATGCTTTCGAAGTCTGCAGCAATGATCCGTTCGATCACGACTGTGTAGTCACGAAGACTCTTCCGGCTGGCAATGATGTCGAAATGGGCGGCGGTCAGTACAGCTTCGAACACATTCCCGATCTAGTTGAGGAGGGCGAGATCGACATCGCAACTCTGGACCAAGCTGTATCTCGGGTTCTGCGTGCAAAGTTTGCCATGGGCTTGTTCGAGAACCCCTACACAGCTGTTGATGAGGATGAGCACTGGGACTACATCAATACCGATGAGCACAAGGCGCTTGCCCGGGAGCTTGACGCGGAGAGCATTGTCCTGCTGGAGAATCACGAGAACGTCTTACCAATTGCGAAGGATGCACATGTCGCTGTGATCGGTCCAATGGCTCACGGCTATGTCAATGTCAGTTTCTCATACCCACCAGACTTCAATGGCATTCGCTAACTCGTTTTAGTACGGCGACTATGTCATCCACGAAGCCATGACTTATGGAGTCACCCCTTTCGAAGGCATTCGTGATGCTTCAGACGGCAAGGTCACATTCAACCAAGGCGGCGAACGGTGGTCGAACGATGAAGACGGGTTCCCAGCCGCAGTGGAAGCTGCCTCAGCTGCTGATGTTGCGGTCGTCGTAGTTGGCACATGGTCTCGCGACCAGAATGAGCTCTGGGGCGGCCTCAATGCCACAACTGGTAAGGCTCAAGCATCTCACACCCGATATCAAGGCTGACATGTCATTGTAGGCGAACACATCGATGTCCATAATCTGAAGCTGATTGGCATGATGCCTCGTCTCGTCAAAGCCATCATCGAGACAGGCACACCTACCGTCGTAGTATACAGCTCAGGAAAGCCCATCACCGAGCCCTGGATTAGCGAAGAGGCCGCAGCCCTGGTTCAAATGTTCTACCAGGGTGAACAAGGTGGTAATGCTCTTGCCGACATTCTGTACGGAAACATCAATCCTTCAGGCAAGCTCTCTGTGTCGTTCCCGTGGGACATTGGCACCTCACCAAGTTACTACGATCACCTGAAGAGTGCACGTCAGTACCCAAACCCAGGCCAGATCCACGCCAATGGCAGCCTGGAGTTCGGAAATAACTACGTCCTCAACAGTCCCCTGCCAATGTACGAATTCGGCTACGGCCTCTCCTACTCCAACTTCACATACACCAACCTCAAAGTCTCCCCCGAGAACGCCACCTCAAGCGACACCGTCACAGTCTCAGTCGACATTACCAACAAGGGTAAGCTCGACGGCAAGGAAGTCGTGCAGGTCTACGTGCGCGACATGCTTGCTTCAGTGGACGTGCCGAATAAGAAGCTCAAGGGTTTCAAGAAGGTACTTGTAAAGGCTGGGGAAACGGAGACGGTGGAGATTGAGCTTGACGTTGAGAAATGGGGGTTGTGGAATAGGAAGATGGAGTATGTTGTTGAGCCGGGTGAGTTTACGGTGTTGGTGGGAAGTTCCAGCGAGGACTTCCGGGGCAATGCGACCGTGACAGTGAAGTAAGAGTTGCTGGAAGGCTTAGCCAAAGGGTTATTCTCACAGGCGAGTACAAGTATGAAGCATTCATATAGATCAATCAACCTTGACGACAACCTTGCCGAAATGCGACCCTGCAAACAGGTACTTCAGCGCATCCTTGGCCTCCTCAAAGCCAACCACCTTATCCACAACCGGCTTGATCCCATGCTTCTCATAGTACTCAACCATCTCCTCAAATCTATCCTTCGGTCCATTGAGAAGACCCTTCAATGTGACATTCTTTCGCAACGCCAACAAGTTCACGTTCGTCCTGTCGCCAGCATCATCCTGCTTGCCAGACAAGTACCCAATAGCAGCGATCGTGCCACCAAAGGCGATGGCATTGAATGACTTGCCGAGAGTCTGAGCACCGCCGCATTCGAGGATAATGTCGGCTCCTTCGTCGTTTGTGAGCTTCATCACGGCCTCGTCCCAGTCTGGGTTGGTGCGGTAGTTGATGACGTGGTCTGCGCCGAGGGCCTTTGCCTTCTCAAGCTTGGCGTCTGACGAGGATGTCACGATAGCTGTGACCATGTTAGTTAAGAGTATTCTTCCCAATGCTTCGAGAGAAACGTACTTTTGGCTCCAGCAGCGTGTGCGATCTGCAAGCCGCTGATGCTCACACCACCAGTACCCTGAAGCACAACAACCTCACCCTCACCACCAGGCTGTCCAAGCGGTCTGAACTGATTAATTGCCATCCAAGCTGTAACAGCTGCAATCGGCAAACAAGCAGCCTCCTCATCAGACAGATGCTTCGGTGCCCTCACAACACTCTTAGCCGGAAAGACGCGATGCGTCTGCAGCACACCTTGAAGTGGAAGACCCATGCCAGAAGCCATCATCGGACCCTTGACCTGTCCAGTCTGATGGTCCTGGAGGAACGTAGAAAGCACGCGATCGCCGACTTTCCACTGTGAGACGTTGGGGCCGAGGGAGGTGATTACACCGCACATGTCTGAGCAAGGGACGATGGCGGGTGTGCTTGTGTCGACAGTCTTGTGGTGATTATAAAGACCCATAGCGACTTCAAAAGTCAGTATTGTATTTTTGAATCGTTGAACGGGCGGAGACGACTCACCCTCAGTGTCGCGGTAGTTCAGAGACACCGCCTTGATCTCGACAAGGACCTCGCCGTCGCCGGGTGAGGGCATAGGCGCGGTGCCTCGGAAGAGGTTATCGAGACCATCCTGGCGAGACTGCCACTGCTGAACTTCGTTGCTGGCCATGTTTTCGACTGCGTGTTTGTTAAGATGAGTCAGGTCTTCAAGTTTGCAGGAAGAGGGTTGTTGTATTTGTAAGTGCCGAAGATTTGGGTTGTGGATACATGACGTTTCTATCTGTCCTATCTCAAATGCCGAGTCTTGCTCCCCTCTCCCTGAAGGACTCTTCAGCGAACTGGAATTACAGATAAAAAGATCACGGAATGCCCATGGCGACATTGTTATATCTCATGAATTGCAAAATCCATGAAAGCTACGAGATAGGCAATAGCTATCATCCCAACGATTTGGGACCGATTTGTCGGGACTGAAGTCATCCCCACCCTCCATGACTCCACCTACGCAGAACTCGGTGTTCAGGTTGAGAAGGTGGACGTCGACCGTGCCGGGAGAGAATAGCAATAAGAGAAGCTATTCTGAAGTCGAAGGTGCCATACGAAACCCTCTTGATTTCCATCGCTACGCTGTTGCCTACGGAATCGGCGACAGTCGTGATGCCTCCTCTATCTGCCTCATTACATCGTCAGGCGTGCCCAGCTCGGGATAATCCAGATACTCCATGTGCTCTCGCTGTCGAAATTGCTGAAGCATCAACTGATCTTCCGGTGGGTCCTCTCTTTCCCAAGTGTGACGGTATATCTTGTGAACTGGGATTGCTTCCGTTGGCTCAATTCTCACTCTGTTCTCAGGCGTGGAGAGCACAGGTAGCGGTCCATCGGCACTTTGTCGTTCCAATTGGCTCTTGTCGGCGGAAAGAAACCGAAGGAGCTCGTCCTGCTGGCTATCGAGAAGCTGGCAGATTCGAAATGTGACGTTATTCCTTCCGGCCTCAATGTAAGCGTTGGGTTCAGGGTTCGTCTCATCGTTCCAGATCCTCGATCGGTCGAACAAGAGAACGCCACCAAGGATGCGATTCTCGGCCCAGTAACCGACCATATCAGCGATACCATTTGGATACTTTTCGTGTGCGGCGAAATGCGTGTGTATGAATAGAGTCGGGTCAGGTTCAAACCTCGCCCAATTGTCCGGCGGTCGCTCCCAGGCCGTCACTGCATCTACGCCGAGATCGCTTGTTGTACTGGGATCGTGCATATTGAGCTGAAGCTGATGCAGGAGGACACCGATGTGATGAGCTGCCGTGCTGACCAGCTCCAGGAGGCGAAGGTCAAAGGATCGCGAGGGTGATGAGCATCGCTGGAAAGCATCAAGGACCTGCCAAGTGTGAGCACTTCTGTGAACTAAGCGGCGGTAAAGTATCATCACTCACCCGCGGATCGAGATTTAACTCATTGATGCGCAAATCATTGCGGAAGGACTGCGCCTTGCTCACGGTTCCTGGGCAAAGCTGAGTATGTGAATTGATCGGATGACGACGATTCAAGTTTGACCCTCGCGTGTCCCAAGCTACGCTAGACAATGGCAGTCCATCAATAACTTGAGCGTATGTAATAAGGGCTACCTCTGTTCCAAGGACGTTGTTGATAGCTCGAGTGGCGGCCTTTCGATGCACGGCGTCTAGTTCGCCTATTGTAGATGGTTCAGGCTGTCGCGTGAGATCTTGAGTGGTCATTTGGTTGAACTTCTGAGATGCAGTAATTGGATAAGAGAGCCAATTGATCAGTTCCACAAACTTGAGAGGAGGGCCACCTTAAGAAGAGAAGGCATTCCGACGGATTGCTGTTGGGCTGTTGGGTTGTTGGTAAGCGCCAGGCGGCCTCTTTAAAGTGGCCACATGAGAAGCATTCGTCGGGCCATTAAAGAGGCCTTAATGTATCATAGGAGATCGCTTAAGCGCTTCGCCTTATTTCTACCTTGTTAGTTCGCTATGTGATTCGAAGAGGAGGTCTACCACCAGAATGCGTTATTGAGCCTAGTCGCCAGGCTGATCGTGGAGTCAGCAAGGCAAGTCTTTGGTGAAGCGCAAAGAATAGAATAGTGGATAGAATAGTGGATAGAATAGTGGATAGAATAGCGAAGAGAATAGCGAAGAGAATAGTGACAAGAATATTAAAAGAAATAATAAAAGAAAAAAATAGAACACTTCATACAAATATCAGTTGGGACTGATAATCGAACTTGATGTTCGGCTTGGCTTTCACCCACTCGCTCACGATGCTGGTGAAGGAGCACTAACAATTTCCAGCGCTGTTTGCACGAGCACCGTGCACCACGCCCAAAGCTGCCACGTCAAACCTCGCATCAACACTGTAAGAACTCAACAGCCATCCGAGATGATGTCCGAGCCATTTTCTCACTTACATATTTTCACCGAAGGCCTGCCTGAATGAAATGCCTGCCTCCGCCTGCGCTCACTCAGTGCTCTACCACGACACGTGTGAAGACGCCAAGAAGCACACATCATGGTCTCGACCAGATGAGTCCGAAAGACTGGCAGCTCAGACTTTCGATGGTCGAGCGCCGTTATCGACATCTGGTACGGGGCATAAGCCCTCATCATTTCCAGGACCTCTGGTGATGCCGGATGATGTCCTCGCATTCGAGCCAGATACGGAGCCTCAGACCTCGCACGAGTACGTGAATGCAGACTACAGGAATCGCGTCACGCCCGAGCGCAACGTCATCTACCTCTACGATGCACCGACTGTAGCACCCGAGGTTGCCTACGTGGAAACCTGGACAGATCCTGTCGTCCCATCTGGAGCTGAGAATGCACCACCAGCGGGAAGTCAGGACGTCAATCGACCAAATGTCATGAGCATTGCAGACTACGTCAAGGCATTCTACCACGGCATGGAGGTCCGCTACATTTACCACCGCTTTCGACTTGTCGCATGGAAGGATGCTCGACGTGGCAAGAAGAAGATAGGCTGCATCGGTCTCGAATCATCTGCTACTTTAGAGCATACTGCGTCAGTGACGCAGATCCGACATCGTCCATCGCGCGATGGTGTTGCGCCGAGAGGTCAACTGAATCTCAACGATCTTCTTGACGGCCTGCAAGAAAGCTTGCCTTCAGATGCGTACGCTGCCATGTTGCTCATGCACCACGACATGTACGAGGATGACGACGACGACTTCTGCTGTGGCAGAGCGTATGGCGCTTCACGTATCTCTGTCATGTCCACTTTCCGCGATCACCCGAAACTTGGACCGTCCCAGGGGATTATGCTTGATCATACCTGGCCGAACTCTCACTGTCGGGAGTACGTAGATGACGTTTGGGCTTGTTCTCTCGAGCAAGAGAACAAGACGAGTTTGAGTAAGACCCAGTCCCTCAATCACAGTCAGATGCTTCGCCTGCCAGAGATCTGTAAGGCCAAGCGTTCAGGTAGCGGCGGAGATGGTGCTTCCACGGGCTCCCGGCTCCCTGAACCTCTCTTCGCTGCGGTGCAGTCGACCAAAAGTCTCGCGGCTGCAGACTTCAAACGTCGGCATTGGGAACAGACATGGCTAGAAAGGGCATGTGTGATAGCAGTACACGAACTAGGTCACTGCTTCGGGCTGGATCATTGCGTGTACTACGCGTGTGTGATGCAGGGTACAGCCAGTGTAGCCGAGGATTCGCAACAGCCTCCATACCTTTGTCCTGTATGCCAAGCCAAGGTTGCATACACAGTAGCGGTAGAGTCTGCGCCCACGAAAGGCAGGAGGAAACGGACGAAGGAAGAGGTGGACAGGTTGGTGAAGAAGTGGACCTTGAATCAGTATGGTGCTTTATTGGCGTACTGTGAGAAGCATAGGGATGGCTTCATGTTTCGAGGCATGGAGGCATGGCTACAGGCACGAATTGGGGAGATCACTGAGCCAAATTCTCTCCCAGAGCGACCCGAAAATTCTGAACGAAAGACATCTGGGAGGAAGAGAACAGCAAGCTACTTCACTGACTTGTTGGATTAAGAAGCTAAGCCAGTGCTTCGATGCCCACGACAGTCCTTCTCGGGGCCAAGTTGTGACAATGAGAAATAGTCATCGATATTCCTCTCATGCTTTTTTGTATTGCATTGGCTGCATGGCCAACGATTCAAAACTTCCGGAACCCCTTATCTCCCATCAGCATGTCGTCCTTGATGTCCTTCACCTTCCCCTCCGTCGGCTGCTTCCAAGCATCACTAGCATCATCATACCTCCCCGTACCAAACTTCTCCTTACAATATTCCACAACCTTCTCAATCTCTTCCTGACTCTGCTTCTCAAGCTCTTGCTTCACACTCTCATCCTTTTTACCAGACTTGAGATCCTGAATCCGCTGGATGAACTCCTTCGCCTTCTCGAGCCCATCGTCGCCACCCCAGACGGACTTGAAGACATCAGATGAAGCGGCATCGCCGTACCAAGCCCGCGCGTTATCATAGTCGCCTTCGATGCGATGGAGGATGCCGTGGAGATACATGCCTTCGTATTTTGGGGCTGCTTGCATGTGTCGCACAAGGAAATGAGCTGACGGTAGGTCGTGATTCAGTAAATGCAGAGCTGCTTCTAGAGTTGGGTGGACGAGTAAGTCGCTAATCTCGTTGCCTTTTGACTTGTTGTATGCGGTTCCGGGAGGGAGAAGTGGTGTGGGATAGGTGCACAATTCATTGTACAGACTGTCGAAAGCAGTCTCGCTTGCGCCGCTCGATTTTGTGGCAGACATGATTGAACTAGAAGCTCACTTGATCGAAGGAGAGTAGTTTTCGGAGTATTGATTACTCGAATACCTTACAAAATTGGTGAAATGTGAAGAAGCGAAACGGCTCGATGCTCTAATGCTGTCGCCCTGCGCCATCTAGGCCGTCGAGTCGTCATTGACCTTGTGATTCGAAGCTTCCCGACTGCTCAAGCAAGACACGTCGCCGAGCAGCTAACCGGCACTCAACTTACAGACTGAATGCCAAAAGTGATAGATTGAATCCTGATTTTTTCACTAGTTAAGAGGCACGGCGTGAGTCCTTGTTTGTCGTCGAGGGACAGAAGCACCTCATGGGGTCCTCCGCATCGGTGGACACATGGCTGGACGGAGGTCAAATGAGCTTCGGATGAACACAATTATAAAGTGTCAGCTGATTGGAGAGACCGCATGAACTGCCTTTTACAGACACAAGCTGATGCTGATTGCTCCCAGCCAACGACATAGTCTGGCTGCCAAGACACCCCTGTTATCGGCATAAGCACTAAAGTCCCTATTAGCACGCGCTGTGGTGAAGCACCAGCTCGCTGTAAATCAGAGCTTCATTTCGCTCACGCGTTGAGAACTTCGTTCTTACCTCATTCAACCCGCGAAATCCGTCGACCGCAGCGATCAATAAACACAGCTCGTTCAGGATCCTTTCTTCACGCTTGCAACATCGAGTACCGCGAAGATGGGTTCTCATAAATCTAAGCTCGACCTGCTCTACCTGGTCATCATCGTCTTGCAGCTCATTGGCATGTTCGGTTAGTCACACCACGATTCGACACCCAAGCGCATGCGCAATGAGATGCACACTGAACTAACTAAACGCCTCAAGTCATGGACTTCCTGCCCTTATACCCGGTATTTCTCTGGAAGGATCCATCAGCGCCTCTGCACTTCATCTACACCTTCAACCGCTTCATTGTCGAAGTCTCTGGCGACCCCTTCGCCCGGTCACCCTTCAGCTACCCCTGGTTCGAGGCCATGACTTTCATCGAGCTTGTCTCCCAATTCCCCCTGGCCATCTACTTGATCTACAAGATGTTGCAGAAGCGCCCGATCGATGCTTCTGCTGAGGTGGCTGGGCTTGCCTTTGGGTGCTTGAACTTCATGGGCTCGACGATTACCACTTTTGAGCTTTGGCACATGCTGCCTAGTGCTTTTGCGCCGGGGCAGCAGAATAAGCTGATCTACACTGAGTTTGGGCCTTATGCCGTAATCTGTGAGTTGAACCACGGTCTCATACGGACTTTGATTGGCTGACTAAAGATGTCTTTAGCTGGTGTCATGGCTGTTGATATGTACATGAGGCTTTTGAAGCGTGTGCAGGAACCTGGAAAGGCAAAGGCTCTATGAAAACCAGATATCGAGCGATACCGATGTCCATGATTGTCACAGAAGGCGTGTTTGGCACTCCTTTTGCATATCGTAAGAGAAGCTTTTACTCTCAGCGTCCATAGCCCTCCCAATCTTCACGAATGAAGTCAGCGCATCTTAGCCCAAACATCATCACCGGTAGCATCAAGTGTC